>JAADJF010000172.1:0-73976 GCA_012932015.1 Fusarium acutatum | reverse complement strand
TCTAATAGTTATATTTATAAAAAGAATGCATTTTAAGCTATAGTTACTGCTTAATAAAATTGATAGCCTAATGCTTACTAACTGATAATGCATTACATTCAGCAAGCAGTCAATTTACTATTTCTTTAACATCATAATACTGAGAGGGAAATCCTTATGAATTTAGGTTCAGGATATACTCAACTATAACCTGTTCCTCCTGATCACTCAGTTTCTAACCATTGGGGATACAATCGGCGCGAGCTGGCATACCCTGAGATCGGTGGTGGAGGTTACGGAAGTTAACGTCATATAGAAATGCAGCTCATCGCAGACTTAATTTTGGGTCTTCCTGATAGGCCTGAAGTGCAAGATTCATACGAGCCTCAGCAGTAGATTGTGACATGTTATTTGGTTGAGAATCAATTGATCAGATAGTGTTGATGTAAGGTGAGGGATTTTTGTGCCACTCGCTTGTCTGTGCCACTCGCTTATCACGTACGTTAATTGAGTTCTACAATTTGTAATTATCTGTAAGTCCCTTTCCAGAGGGAGATATTGCTAAGAGATGACATGTCCTATGATCTTTTATGTATGTACCTTATGTCCCAAAATCACAATTTACAAACATACAAAATACAAAAGTGAAAAAGCTAGTTTCTGAATGTCTTTAACTATAACGACTTTTATTCATATACTTGAAAGCTGTCTTACATACTACAAAGCATTCCCTATTGTAAAATTCATTTAGCCCTATCCGGCCTGTGAGTCCTACTGACCTTTACCTCTTACAGAATGTATCTAAAATAGGGATTCTGCTTTAATTAGTTAAATTATTCACGATTTATACTTCTTTTAGCGCACTTACATTGAAGTCAGTCACATCAGCGCTTATATCATCTGGCGCCTGAACAGACTCAGTCGCAGCATAATCACGCTTCCTGTTCCTCAGGATCAGGAGGTATCACAACATAGCAGCCAACACTACCTAAGCCACACTATAAGCTAGCATAACAATAACACCAGTTTAGTAGATAGAAGCCTTACAGGCAAAAAAAGCGTATGAGCCAATAATATTGCCCG
Source organism: Fusarium acutatum (assembly GCA_012932015.1). NCBI lineage: Eukaryota > Fungi > Ascomycota > Sordariomycetes > Hypocreales > Nectriaceae > Fusarium > Fusarium acutatum. Next base: position 72,914 of record JAADJF010000172.1, on the reverse strand, counting down.
TACAGTAAGCGGCAAATACCAGTGCAGTACTAGTAACACGCTTTATATAGCCTCTAAGATTAGAATACGGCATTTGCAAGGCTAACATAAGTGAAGTTATATATGCTGTTACTATATAGTATCTGAAGAGAAGCTCAATTTTCTAGCTCTTACAGTCCAGCTTCTAGATCAAATAAAGGCCAAGCACTATAGGGATATTATATATAGCTATAATAACAGGCTGTATGTTTTAATACCTTAATGCCCGCTAGATACCGAAAAGAATCGCCATCTCAACCCCCACCCTCAACGCACTACTGATATATATATAATTAAATATAATATAAGCATCTTATATCAATTCAAGAGTCTTAACTAAGCTTTCTTAGCTGACTTCTCAATATCATCTACCAACTTGGCATGATTGATAATGTTGAGAACTTCTTTCTGAGGCTGATGAGGATTAGAGTCTTCTACACCATTCTCCATAACCTTTCGAGGGTCACGTTCAATGAAGGTTGGCCGCGGCACTCCAGCTTCGTCAGCTTTCATAGCGTTGGCTTTCTCATCCATAAGGTGTATGGTGTCCTGGTCTCTTTCTCTGACACCATATGCCCAGCCCATCCCTACAGACCAGCCGAAGAGTGCGACTTCGCCTTTGACTGTGTTGGGGTCTGTGTTGTTGACACGAGTGCAGACGGGAGACCAGCTGAATGAGATGGCCCTGTTGGCAAGTTAGACTCCGGAGGGTGTCGGAAGTAGATGTTACAGTTCATGCATCGAAGCCGATGTGGCGGACTCGCTCTGACGTTGTCTGACCCCAAACCATGAAGGATGCGGAGAATGAAGTCAGTGCTATGGATGCCTTCTGTCAAGGCCTCATGTACAAAATCGTCGAACCCGGATCTTTTGCCACACTGCTCGCAATGGAGTGGGGGTTGCATAACCAAGGTTCCTCCGATATCAAATTTCTTGAAATCGACACCCAACATTTCAGTTAGGCGGGCTTCTTCCTCATTATAAATTGGCCATTTGTACGTGCCATTTGGTCCTTTATGAGTTTAGCATGCGAGAGAGGATAGACCTTCTGACCACAACGAACCTCGCAGTAGAGGAATCTCTGTTTCAAATGACCTGTGGCGTTTATTAGTTGATGAAAAATAGTGGCAGGATGGCGTTCTCGGGCCCACGTACGGTGTTGTTATTGCTGCCATTGAGCATATTGGCTTAGTCTCTCAAGTTGGGGTACCAAAAAAGAGTCGTGTGAAAAGAGTAGGGAGCCGGCTTGGATTTGATAGAAGGGAAGAAAGCCGGCGAGCTGAAATAAATACCCAAAGACACACTGTGGTATGACGTATGCACGCTCACGAGTATGGTGTATCAGTAGCGAAACCCAGGCTCGCAACGAGACCATCAAAAGGAGGAGGCATCATGTGTGACTTCTGATCCAATACAAATAGTTGGCGAACAAACTGAAGCCAATTTTGGCGTTCGTGATTCAGCTGCATATGCAAGGAAAGTTTCACGTCTCACTGCCAGCCAACCACTTTGCTCCAAGTAGGTGGGTATTATTGATAGCATGCCGATCAAAGCAGACTTCCAGCTCGCCACAAGCTTTTACCGGACATACGTCTCCGTAACAAATCCTTTATCTCTACATCATGTTCACGCAAAGTCATGAGCGTTTATTGCGCTTCAGCTTCTGTCACTGAAATCGAGCCGTTAGCTAACTCCCACTGCGGAATCCCACATAACAGGGATCAGGAAGGTCGATGGCTGCAGAAATTGGAGCATCTATAGAAGGTCAGCGAGCCACAGGTCGGAAGCGAAATTCGGGTCTTATGCGAGCACCTTGAGGGGGCCAGACTTCTAGAGATACGTGGCCAACAAGACGCCCGTGGTCGGACTTCATAGATGGCTCGTGGGGGTGAGGGGTTGCCACGCAAGATTCGACAACAGAGAGAGCAAAGCTTCTTCATCAGCAGGGTACTAATCTGCTTTGCTAGCATACCTCCTCACTGTACTCACGGCTGCCGTCCTGCTACGGAGACAACAAGTCAACACCGTCTACAAGAAGGTAAAAATAAGGTGGCTGAGAGTCAGCTCGTCATGTGGTGGGGGTGCCGAAACTTCGAGATAAGCTTGCCAAGAGAAATTATTGATAATACTCGAGGTCTAATCAACTCACCCGACCTGTAGTATGAGGTCTTAATTCGGTTCGGCATAAATATGCACACAAGTCTGCAAACTGGCTGGATGCCGGAACATTCATTCCTTCAAGGTAGATAATATGTAGGTATAGACTTAACCTTACTGTGTTTTAACCTTAGCCATTATGGGGTTATCGATTCTCTTTTAGGACATTACAGACTTCATCCCGCCACGGTGTTGTAGACCCAGTTTATTCACTGAATTATGCATTCTGACTCAATAATTAAGAAGCTTTACCCACCTGCTGCATTGTGATATCCTAGACGCTAGTGTACAGCTGCGGACAGAGCTGCATATACGAGTCAAAGCACACCTCATCTGGATCGGGTTAAATGTGCCTATGAAGGTAATTTTTAAATTGGAAAAACCAGACACATACATTCCAGACACTTTTAGCTAACTCAGAGTTTGTTACATCTCATTCAGCAAATATGTGATGGGCAAGCACGCACTAGTCAAACAAAATGATATACAAGCCACCAAACGATAGATTACCAATTAACGCTCTTTGGCTTTGTTTTAAGTGTTGATAAGGTTTCTTCATTTCATAGATTGAGCCAATTACCTTACGTCAATGGAAGGGAGTGGCGTGGTGACTATCTCGGCAATATGAGAAGCCCGTTGCACTGTTCCAGCACGAAGCAGGAATGGCAAGTTTGTGACGAATTTATCCACAAAGACCGGTCTAGGTCAAGTGAGAATCGTTTACTTTACAGGGACCTTGAGTATGAGATGCAATTGTGGGTAGCTGAAGGTTTTCTATAGGATCTATAGTTCTAACTCACAATGAGTGGCCTACTTGCTGTAGAGTTTACTGCAAGTCTCAGTCCCAGCTAATAGTTTCTCGGCTTAGCCATCATGCCATTAACGCTAAGCACAGATCGTGCCATAGAATCTACATCTGTGTGTGGATTTGGCTTAGTAGCGTCCGACCATACCTATATAAGGCTTAGTACATTATCTTTCCTACTCGTGAGTTATGTGACTTATGTTACATATCAGCCGATGAATGAATGTCTACGTGTTCTATAAGATCTAAATTCGAACGGTTTTTGTCCCCAATAGGCACTAAACTTCCTTCCTTCAATATATAACTTCTCCTTAATTAAAACATTATTAGATTTACTGTACTATTGAATTTTAAATCGCCCTATTGGGCTATATAGGAATAGAATTAATAACTGTCTTAGGATATTAAAAACCGGGATAGAGTCACGACTACCTGGTCTGGAAAGACAGTAAGTAGTGATTAATGTTTTCGCGTTATCACATTCAGCTGGTGTCTTACTGCCCGAAATGTAAAATAAACCAGCCCCTAAACTCTACCGTCCCCAGCCGAGCTTGCAGCTATGTGATGATGGCCTGACTCATTGTAAAGGTTGCATTGCAGATGGTAAAGGAGGCAGCTGAACTTGTTTTTTGCTTCTCAGCTAGCCACATTTTGGCCACTGGAGGCTTCCCTAGGTTTCGCGGCTGTCCTTATCAGACAACGTGTGAGGTGCGTGATGTGAGCCATCAGCTATGGGGTCTATCAACTCAAAATAACACTCTTATCAAAGTCAGTCCGGGCAGTATACCAGCTACCCAACACACTTATCAGACAACAGTAGGCGGTGAAAGCCCTAGCCTATACGACCTATCATATTTTCAGCTGCTGCCTTTCCTACTTGCCGCTACCCCGCACTCTTTGAATATCACTGTTTTCATTTGATAAGACGAAGGAATGTGAATGTGTAGCCCTTAAGGGTTTCAAATGAAAATTGTATACTTATTAGAAATTACTCCCTCTTATCGGCAGCTTAAATTCTCTGTAAATAGTTTACTGTATGTATTCACTTTAAGAAATCGATACTTTTTCAGTCTAAGCAAGGAGGTACAGCAGCGTTTCTTATTGATAACACTTAAAATAAACGAAGGCGTGAAATTTAAGATACTACAGAGTGTGATATATACCTTCCTGCTATAGGGTATATACTTAAGGCAACATTGTAGATCAATTGATAAACGGGATAATCGCCTGCAGCCACAGAAACTTATCACAAACTTGAAATGGCTATACTCTTTATATGGGCTATAGCTTAATGCCTGTAGGAAATGGCATTCGTCATAGTGTAACCGATGAGCCCATGTCTGCAGCTGAAAGACATGATAAAACCACGTCCTGATTATGATTGCATGAGATATAAGAGTCTTGCTCCGGACCATAGAAGTGTCTGATGACGTGATGGCGCGGATTTCTCTGTATGGCGGGGTTGATTTTAATCGAATAGACGGACTGGACCCTTTTCGAAATTTTTAACTAAATGTACCCCTGTTTGTCAGACTGGTGAGAGGGGTGTTGCACGGTCTTGTCGTACATTCGATCTGCTAGTATGTATAACTCACGAGGAGTGAGCGATACCCATGCAGGTTGTTTTGTTGTTTATCGATAAGCGGCATATCTTCGGGAACGATGGTGGTCTCTTAAGAGGGGTGCACGCCACAAGTGGCTGTCGGGATTCATGCGCCTCGTTTCAGACATGGCAGAATTAAACAGCCAGGATAGTAATAATAAATACCATTATCCCAATGATAACATTAAGGCAAAGGAGTTTACTGCCAATAGTATTTATTTCTGTTGGTTACCTTTGTGCTGGGGCGTAAGCTTCTCTTAATCTCACAATCTTATTGTAGTCCCGATGATCCAATGTAGCCCTGTCGAACTCCACTGTGTATAACGTCAACGCGTCACCTGAAATCAGAAACACATTACGCTGATAGAATGCGTACTTCGATAGAGCTGGTTCCATGTCGATCCGTCAGATGAGCACATGGACGAATTGATGTTCCACGGGAATTGTTTGTGGCTGACCCTTAACTACTGATGCCAGGAAATCATGAATGATATATCGCGTTGACCTGTAGGCGGTTTTAATTGAACGAGCCAGTCTGTTTGATGACGCGGGATACCTTCGTTTCTTCTCATGACCTTGAAAATCAATTCAACCTCCCTTTGAAGCTTTGGCTCACAATAAGTAATACTACTCAAGACACGCGATTCCGGAACAAGTCTTTGCGTTTTGGTGCGACGACGTGTTCCAATTGAATCCCCTTTTGAAGCTTTGGGCCACATTCTGCACCTGTTCCAGGGCCTGTGCCACCGTTGCCAGGAAATCCATCGTCAGTTGTCGCATCAAGTTGTGACTAGCATCATTATAAAGCTCGAAATATTGCAACTTATTATCACATCTTCAATTATCGACGCGACGATGTGGTTCAATTGGAGATGCGTTCTCATCCCGAGTGCCAGCCCGGTCTACCAAGCCTCACAATTGTAAGTGGCCTGCCACCAGGTTGAAGAAACATTACTCAAAAAAGATACCTATTAATTGCGAATCCATATCGCATAACCAAAGTACGAATATATGCGTAATAATTCTTTAAGAAACCATTCTGTATTGGTGATTTCCTGCTGGTACAACATCTTGCTCAATGGTAGGGTGGACATCCACTTAGGCTCTTGCGAATGTGCTCAGTAACGTCAGGAAAATTGGAGCAGATCTACCACCAGGGGCACAAGTCGATTTGTTAATTCTGGGCATGTCGGATGGATATGAAGATCATTTGTATACATATCCCTTTGCCACTGGATTTCATTGTGGTCTCCATTCCGTTGAAATTTCGTTTCAATCTGTTTCCCCGTCTGCTGTGTCGAGTGGTGCTACAGTGGACTGAACATGTGCTGGATAAAGGTTATCAACCACGACTCCAACTTTGGATTGAATCAATTGAAACTCTCAGATCTATGTCGCACAGCTACAGAGAGCATTTGCGCATGGTACTTGAATTTATAAACAGCATTTTCGCTCTGTTCCTGGTGAAAGTGAAATACAGCAGTTGACGAATTGGTAGGCGACCTGGGCGCTAAAACTTGGGGGGTGAATACAAATTGATGAAGAACGTCTATCACCACTCCAATTGTGCACTGAATCAATTCAAATTATTAGGCACCGCTATATCGAGCATTTGCGCATGCTCTCCTCAGTTATAAGTGTCGTTTTGGCTGCGTTCCTGGTGATTCCGAGATACCCCAAGTCTGTGGCCTGCTGAGCGATAGCTGTCAAGCCGCTAAACTTTTGGTGCTGCGAGCCTACGACCAAAGTTGGCGGGACGGAGATAAGTCCACGCCATCGCCACAGCCTTTATGTAAAATAGTCTTGCATTTGAAGCCTGCGTCGCTTACGTATTCTGATCATGTTTCGGAACTTTTTGTAGTCACTTACTGCTGAACGGTTGAGTTCCTAGTGATGTAAGTCATTCTCTTTATGGTAAACACGGTCGGTCAGCTTCGTGGGGCCAACTGAGCCTTGATTACCAGTATGAAGAGTCTACACCGATAACCCAGTTTACAAGTGACATGCTTTTACAATTAAATTATTTGTCGCTCGGATGATCTGATCGTATTGTCAAATTTTTTAACATCAATTACGGCTTAATGGTTACGTTCCTGGTGATTGAATGTGAGGTGTTCCCTTTAGTGGTCAACACGCACGCTAAGCTTGGTGGGCGTCAATCACCTTGACCGCGACAAAAAAGAGTCCACCCCAACAAACCAATTTGAAGCAATATTTTGTGTAATTAAATTTTGTGTCGCTCGCCTATTTTGAATATCCTAACGTTTTTTAAATGGTCATTTACGATCCCGGTGCACACGCATCAACGTTGGTCAGCTGCCCCAGCGCGCAAGTTAGTGGGCTACGACTAAATGCAAGCGCTGTAAGTCGAGCCCATCAGCATAGCACATTGATGGGCGACATTGCGAGCCATATCAGTGTGAATTTCTTCGTTTTACATTATTTGAATTGTCGCTAGGGGTCAAGTAGTCTGAATCTTCAATTATTTTAGCCCGAGTATATTAATCGTGGAGATCCTGGTGTTGAGACTCACAGCCACTGTCTTAACTGAGGTTCCAAGTCTCGAGCGACGAACACCAGCATCACATTGGGACGCCAGGAACTCAACCACAAGAGATCCAATGACGATAAAAATGAGGTTCCTTATTTTCTATCATATGGAGAATTGGTAATTGGCTTCAGATTTAATTTTATGAGTGCTTATTGAAGGTTTCCTGCTGGTTGAAAACTCTGCATCTACCTCCTGCCGTCTTTCATTGAACTGCCCTCATGGTATACTTCAATCGTCATGCAAGTCTCGGTACCTTTTCCCTCTTCAACTCCATCACAAGCCTCTCGATTTCTCTGCGCGTCTCCCGCCGCTTTTAAGCCCCCGGTTCAATTTGTTGAATACCAACTCCCGCGCCGTTTTCATCCCGTCTCGTCAACACCAAATTTCCCTTCGCGATGTCTTCCCCGCCCCCTCAAGTCAAAGTTCCCGATCTCTACCGCTCGTCGCCCGCCAGCGCTCTGCAGATCCATTCTGTGTCGGGCATGTGGCCCAGTCAACTCTTTGCCGATGCCGTCCCTCGGTCCTGGAGCAAGAACGTCTTGGTGTCCCTGGCCAAGATCATCTCCTCAGCCAGTACAAAGGCTGACACCACAGTCGACGACGTGGTGGCTTGGTTCAAGGACAATGCAGAGTCGTGTGGTGGCCTCAACCAGGAGGCGTGCACTCAAGCCGATCGCTGGCTGAGTGAGAAGTCGGCTACCCGTGGTAGCAGGAGGTTGTCTTCTCGGGCAGAGGAGAGAGAGTCTTCCTAGCATGAAGACCCCCCCCCAACGTAAGTACTATCCCCTATCAAGACAAGAAGCATACATGAATGTCCAAATGCTGATAGTATACTAGGAACCCCTTGAAAGCGACCCGGTTATGCCGGCGAGTCAGAAGCCTCGCGCCGTAAACGGCGCTCATTTGAGAGCCTAGAACGAAGGGCCTCTCCCAGACCAGACCTCACCACCGTATGTCACCCATGATTTGCCTCATCAATTCCGATCAATTGCTGACATGATAGTAGAACCGTGAAGGGCTAGTGCGCTCGGAGCACATCTCCATCCTTAGAGAAGTCGGTTGCTGCTGAGGATCGCCTCAATGCGGCAAAAACACTCCTGGACGAGATTGAACCTCGCGTCGTTGCCCTGCAACGACAAATTGCCAATGTCAATTCCGGCGCGCCCCAAGAGAGCATCAAGGAGGCCACTGCCCGCCTCGCAACCTCCTCCGCCCTGGTCGCCAAGTACCAGCGATACGTGGACGGGTACCGGGAATTGGCGCTGCCCGATGCGCCGACCTACCATGTCCAAGCCCTAGAAACAGCTCAAAGCGAGCTTGGCAAAGCATCCCAGGATGCTCAAACTGTGCGGGGAGTGTTCGAGTCTGCTCAACAGGAGCAGAAAGAGTTCAAGCGTGCTGAGGAGAAGTTGGTGACGTTGGGCGCTCAGAGGGCGGCCCTGGAGCAGTATGTCCGTGATCTGCGTTTGGAAAAGGAGCGGTGCGATGTGTACCTTGGGATGGTGGAGTATGGGCCTGATGGCTTGGCCACTCTGCAGGAGAAGGATGTTGGTGCTTGGAAGGGGATGTTGGACCTGGAGTAGTTGTGTGTCTGTGGGCGTGTAATTGGCGTGGTTGTCTGGCGATTTGGCTGCTTTCCTGGGTGAGTTCACTGGGTGTTGATACTGGCGGTAATGAAACTGGGTGGTATTTTTTGGTCTTTTGATCATGACCATGCTTCTCTTCTCTTAAGTTCTTGCATGTGAAATGATCTGATACTACGATTGTTACATGAATACTCTGTGACATACAATCGCACCTTTTCCCTGCGCAAAAAGGAGGATCTGGGAGTCAATTGAGATCGACAAGAAAGCATCGTGAAATGAGTAGCTTCTACACAAATCAGATGATTTAAATTGAGAAAATTACTCCTGAAGCTTGCCTCAGTATATATCGACTGCTTTCCAATTCTTCCGATGCCATGCGTTGAGATCCTGGTGTCTGCGCGCCTCCATCATTAACGCCCATCAATTACGGTATGACCCTACCCTATGGAAAATGGCAAGCGGCGGGATGCCCACAATCTACGTGCGAATAGTATAATTAGATCGATGTTACAGCCTCGGGCTTAATCAAATATTGGTTTTCTCATTTTGTAAGGATTTGAATTGTTAATTGCGCAAGTTGCAGCTTTACCTAGAGAATGGCTATGGTGAGCCAAGGGGAGGTCATAATTCACAACTACTGTACCACCACAAATACAATCACTAATAGTCTCAGATTATTGGTCCGGTCTCTGCGACACCAAGACAGCTTTTATTATATTTTTCTGACCTCAGATAGCCGAGATCCTGGTGTTTCAATTCCCCCACCAAAGCCAAGCTCAATGCCTCACCAACCCACGAAAGCTTCAAAGATACTGCGCACCACTAAAAACTACCCCATAGTGCTCCGGATCAATCATGTATCCAATTGCAGTATGAATCAGGCTTTTTACAAGAGTTTCTGAACTCAGATGGTCGAGTTCCTGGCAAGACAGGACTCTCACCAAAGCTGATCTCCACAGCCTGCAGAGTACCAAGGCACGAGAAGTTCAAAACAACCACGCATCCGCAGAAATCACGATTTAATGCTCTATATCAATTCTGTACTTAACTGCGACACGAAATAAGCTTTTCACAGATTTTTCTGACCTCAGATGGGGAAGTTCCTGGCGAAACAAATCTCCCGCCAAACCCGCACGCCTCAGTATGTCATGCCATTGCTGGACAGGATTTATTACAATACCCCCTAAAAACATGCACCCTTATAAGTTCATGTTTCGCCCTGAGCATCCGAAGCTAGCGCACCTTTGTTTGATCTTTTCCGATGCCAATTGGTCGAGTTCCTGGACAACGATTGTGTTGTGGTCCCTGGACCATGAGGCGGGCACTAAAGGCAATGGGATTCATGTTATCAATAAATATAAAATTGAAGAATCAGACAAAACATTTGTGATATTACATGAGCACTTGAATGATCGATTGCTTATTTATAATTTCCTTCCACTTTGAAGCTGATGCCCTTCGGCGGTGAGGACTTGTGGAGGAAACTCTGGAGATTGGGTAACCATTCCTGCGAGCTGTCATCTCCATAACCATGTTTATCTCGTAGACGGTCTGATAGTGCGTTCGAAATTGGAGGACTGTGGCTACAGGTTATACAATCTCAGTCTTGTCCTGAGAGTAGGTTAAGAAAAGCTAGGAGCCAGTCAGTGTTGGCTTCCAAAGGCCATGCGCGTTCACCCATAATGGACTCAGGTGCAGTGTGACGCTAAGCGTGATTTTTATTCTGCCATTATAAACCGCTCGGCTGAGAGTCCTCGGCATCAAATGCTGACAATCCAAGGCTTAGGCAAAATTGCAAGCATTTGTCCATAAGAAATTAGATAACATGTATAATCATTTGCAAAGCCTCTACGCGAAGAATGTGCTTCACAAGGATGATTCCTTTCGCTTGGTATCTCTCCAGCCAGGGCGTGATGGTGCCCCGCTTACGCTCCGACTTCTGAACACCAAGCTTTGTGAAGCTCAGCCTTACGAAGCAGTCTCCTATGTTTGGGGAAATGTGAAGGATCTTGTATCAATCAACGTTCAATGTGATGAAGACACGGAAACTCAGACACTTATTTTGCAGAACTGTCACGCGGCCTTGAGTAGCTTCCGAGATTCCGAATCACCTCGACTACTCTGGATCGATTCAATCTGCATCGATCAAGATTCACCTACTGAAAAGAACCATCAGCTAAGCCTCATGGCCCAAATTTACAAGAACGCATCCCAAGTCTTGGTCTATCTCGGACAAGGAACGCCTGATAGCGATGCAGCTATGATATGCATCCGCGAAATTGATGAACCGTCCAACGATGATGGTTACGGGGCTGTGGAAGCTTCTGCAATAGTTCAGGAGAACCAAAGTGCTGTAAGCAATCTGTTCAAGAGGCCGTGGTTCTTCCGTGTTTGGGTCCTTCAAGAGATCACCTTTGCGCAAAAGGCCACTGTGATCTGCGGTGACTGCCAACTCAGTTGGGAAAGCTTCAAGGTATTTTTTCATTGGAATGTCAACGCGGGCTGGATCCAAAGACTACCATTCTCAGTTACGTACGCGGTTTCGCCCACTCCGTATGTTCTGCACGTTACATACGGCGAAAGACTCTTGAAAATATTGGAAGACACGAGGACCTGCGGTGCCACTGATCCGAGGGACAAGCTATACGCTATTCTCCCTCTATTGGATCGCCATCATGAAGAAATGAAGGAGGAGCTTGAAGGGTATAAGGAGCATTGGGATTATAACGAACAAGAACTGCAGGAACTGGCAATCCGGCAACGGCGTCTGAATGTTCAAGTCGACTACAGTCACTCTGTATCCCAGGTGTATACTGACCTTGCGATTCTGTTAATGGGTTCAGTCGGTCTCGACATTCTCTCATATGTAGTCAAGGAATCCGCCATACTAGGGTTACCAACATGGGTCCCAGACTGGACCATCATTTCTCCCTACTGGGCTGCTACTCAAAAGCCCGCCCCAGGGAGGTACAAACCGTTTGCAGGTTTTCCAAGAAGGCCTAATCAGTATATCTGGGGTTGGAAGATGCTGCACCCTTATCTCATCGATACATGGAAGAGTTCAAAGTATACGTCTGTCAATACCCAGCTGTCTAGACAACTTCACGTCCAGGCTGTCAGCTTGGGTAGAATTGAGAGGATAGGCGATATTTGTGATATTGCGAAGAATCACTTCCCCGTGGGAGAGTGGGAAAAGCTAGTACCGGACGAGTCGTATCTCAAACACAGCGAAATGCCGGACGATATAGCTGAAGATGAGTTTCACAAGTGGCATAACGGCCCCTTGTCTCTGTCAAAATTTCTCAGAACTCTAACATTCGACGACGTTATTTACCCTGAGGTCGCCAAAGCCTCTATCAGTCATATCAAGCGATATAACGGAGAGGTTCTCAAGGATGACGAAGGAGAGTGGAAGTGTTTTGGGGAACTGACTGAGAAAGACAAAGAAAGGATACCGCTTATGGAGATCTTCAAGGGGACAGGGAGCTTTGAGAAACAAGCTATGAGGATCTTGAAGCGTTGCGATGGGAAGAGACTGTGCATACTCAGCAACGGACGCATTGGTCTTGCAAACGACACGGCTCAAGTGGGCGATGAAGTTTTTGTAGTTGAAGGTGCCAGTGTGCCCTTTATCTTGAGAAAGGCGATAACTGGCGGAATAGAAGATGGTATTCTTGAGGAAGTGTTTAACTTGATAGGTGGCGCCTTTGTACTTGGTGTTATGAATGGTGAGATTTGGGACCTCGTAGAAAAAGGGGAGGCACGAAGAGAAAAGATTACTATAAGATAATTAAGAGAGGTTATTTCTTATATTTGCTTTTAGGTAGTGAACCCTATCTTAGACGTGGAGCTTAAGCTTTGAAGTTGGTAGGTACTGAGAAGGATCTGTGTGCCCTGAGCCAGCCCGTTTTGATGTCTCGAAACAATTAGATTAACTTCTCGACCATTCGGATTAGCGTGAGTCTCTTGTCGTCAAGGGCTATCCCCATTTTCCATGATAATATGCTGCTTTTGTCAATATCGTGGACTTCTTCGGCGTAGCTCACCACCGCTTTCTCCTGTCCGGCGAGCTTATAGCGAGAAAGAACACCGACTCAAGACTGTAGTAAAGATTCAACATTTTAACAAGGGCTCTACCGGGAGAGACGCGCTATCAGTTGCTGGATCGAATGTCACGGGAAGACTGAGTATGTTGTATTGGAATAAATCTTTTACTATTGCATTGTAATAGTGCGATCCGGTTGCAGAAAACCGGCTTCTCTACCATTGGCTCAGTGAATGCAGTCTTGTACTTTATATAGTTAACACCCACGCCGCGTTTAGATTAACAGCTATGTGAAGAAATTATCTCGTGGGCATATGTGCGCCTTGAATATAAACCTCAGCTTATTCTTTGGCAGTTCTTGCTCATTTATCAACTGTGTTCGCAGCCTAAAGCTTAACCTTATAGGCGACAGTCGACCCCATGGTTGGTAATTGTTGTTGTTTGATATCTATCAGTGCATGCCGTGACATTTACTGGTATTTATTATCTACATTTCGCGGTAAGATAGGTGACAGATCCTGATTATAAGAAAAAAAAAAAACGATGACTCTGCAAAGGTAGTTTGTCAAGATGCCAATTGGTCACGTTGACCATGCCTTTCATTATTACCTTAGGTGTGAGTTTTGCTGATGGTTTTTCTTTGAGACTAAATATTCACCATGTAATCGAAAGCTGCGTGGATAAAGGTTTGGTTAATCGTAAAGAAAGGAAGGAAAACAAGGAGGCTGCATATGCAATGCAGTTTGGTGGCCTTTCATGCACCAGCACAATCGTCTGCCTACGTAACAAACAACACTTCATACAAAGGTTCTTGCATTGTCAGAAATATCACTCAATGAGAGGTCATTCAATACGAAATTACTTTATTCACCGTGGCTCTGGTACAGAGCCACATATAAAATGCTTTCCAGATTCCTAATCTCTTCTCAACATCATCATCAGCATCCCTCAACGTTGTCGTGGGCATCTCTCGGCACATCGACCCATTGACACAATACATATCCCTCCTCGATTCAAGATGTGGCCCTCAACCACTGTCGATACACCGAGGAGGCTACTAGATTCCAGTCCATTACGGCGTCATTCACTACTTCCCTCCACCAAGCCAAGGCACATGGAAAGTCGGCCTGTAAATTGATTCTCAAAGGCGCCACATTTGGTATGTGGAAAGAGAAATGAAATCATACCAGATGAGGAATGGCAAGAGTATTGGGATTGTTGGATGTTTCTTGCGAAGGCATGATGGTAATATGGAGGTGACCAATGACAATTTGACGAGCTTGGTCGGGATAAAGTCAGAAGCGTTAAGAAATGATTGACGGCTGGCGCATAGTTAACGATAAGTTAGCGTAAGGAGGCAATGAATACACGAACGACGCAGCTCGTCAGCTGATATTACATGGGAACCTGTTGGTGCTCGGGACTAATGGCTGAAAGTGAGACTGATTACTATGTATGAGCGAATTGTTGACTTTTTATTTGATGCATTGCTAAGCCAGGCTTTCTCGGCAGATGGAAGAAAATGGTATGTTTAGTCGACTACGCTGGGTTGCATGATGGCTGTTGAAGTTGATGTTGAGGCCTATGAGGGGGTCCGGGAAGATTGAAGGATGGATACGTAGCGACGCTGGAGAGACTCTCAAGATAGGGGAGGCAGTATCGACTTATAGCCATAACTTGTACCAACCTGCCAAGATGTCTAACCACGAGTAAACTCTCCTTCGTCCTGCTCATTATTGGGCTTATTATCTGGTGCAATAGTCCTATCTGAGTATTCTACTGCACCCAACTCTAAGCAACAATTTCCATGGACCGGCCAGGAAAAACCAGTCAACTACTGTAGGTCTCTGTAACAAAGGTTGTTGGTGTCCGAGATTATCCGGAGCTTGTTGAAATTGAAATTAGTAGGCTATGTCTTCATTAAAGACTCAAGCGATTTGCATGCTGCAGCCCTGTCAGAGAACCATCGCGATTAAAGTTAATATTATTATACATATTACGGGTTTTTGTGGCTACAAGCAGCCAGCAGGACAGTATAACGACGACCCTCTTGATCTTGGAGAGACGAAGATAAGATTAACCTGGAATAAACTTAATTGCCTCGCTGGGCGCTGAAAGCCGCCCGCTGCCTCGTTATAGACTCTTGTCAAAGGGAAAGCTCCTCGACCTTCGGTTAATCAAGCTGCACTACCGACTCGGGGTGTGGGTCAATTTACACACCCGACAACAAATTGAACTATCCTATTCCCTATTCGTGTATTAATTCCGATTTTATGGGTCCCCTAGAGATTAGATCACCTTATCCATAGATAAGTATAAACCTTGAGGAGCAAGCGTTGCATTATACTTCCGTATTTAGACTTTAGATACTACCTCATGACGCCTCCAAATTACACCGTAATAAATATCCGGAGTTCCGAATGTAACAAATTGTTTCTGCAAGCCTTGAGAGCCTGGAATGTGTATGTACGACGTAAGAAGAAAAATACTTAAGAGTAAGCTTTATATAGATATTCTGTTATCTGGGTCACTGGTGCTTCGGGTATCCAAACAGTAAACCAGTGTATAAGATAAAACACACTGAATGTCACTTATTTCTTCATATTTCACCCAAATACCGACATAATGCTTGTTCCTCTTTTGCTGTTGAATCTTCTACTTCCAAGCACTCTTGCTGCTCCCCACCTCAAACCGAGAGACTGTCAAGTGAACGAACTTCCCGCCAGTCTCTCCAGTGCCTACATCGACCGGAACAATAAGAACAACGTATCCTTCCGCTTATATTCTGATGATATCGAGACTCGATGTCCCCCACTCAATAAAGACCCCCAGAAGAACACAGCCAAAGCTTTCACTTCGACAAACGTTTACAAGTGTTCAGACCCCAGTGTCACTTTCAGTTACGATGGTGACGACGGCCAGCTCAGGATCTGGATCAGCAACGATAAAGGATCTTTTGGCGGATCTGTCACTATTTCGAATCCCTCGCCGGAAGTCATCTCAACTACCCTCAAGTGCCTGGATAATTGAAAGGTTGCATCAATGAGAGTCTGTACATGGGGTATTTATTACATTTTAGAAGAAGGACAAAGAATGGGCGTGTAAGAGGAGCGGAATAATAAATAAGAATAAGTAGTAAATACTATATTAGGTATCTATTTACTATCATATATCTTTAACTAATTTTAAGAAATATTGTGTTTTCTAGTAACTATCTTAAACTTTAGACTGGAAATAGATGTATATATATATAATATTCTGCAACTCACTGGTAGCATCCTGAAGGGCTATAGACCTATATGTCATTAGAGCCAACCAGATCTGTTTCCATCCTTGTTAGTCAGCTGCGATGTTGAACACGACAGTTAAGCATCACAATAGTACAGATCAGGCGATCCAGAAACGCCTCAGCGCCGTGAGTACTTGGCAGTGCCATCAAATTACATCGCCGATGACTCCTGCATAGCTTATAATAGACCAGAGCATAATTTTGGTTCAGTTGGTTGGCACCGCACTAGCAACCTCATTTATGGCTTCCAACAATGCACAGCTATTGCTTATTGACTACCAAGATTTCTATGTTGCGCAGATTTACTCTGAGTTGCTCGATAATAATTTACGATTGACCAACCTTGACATCTTGATCGGGATATAGCAGTCCTAGACGGACTAGTAAGAGCCTGTATAATGAGTGTGTGTCTATTTAGCATTGTAACACTATAAGGACTGACTTAAGACGAATATCACATGCTGCACGACATGATTCTATATTCGAGATCCTCCTTTTCTTCCAGTCCTATTTAACATGCCACTCACTTCTTCTCTATTGCCCATAACTTGCTGAACCAGCTTCCATCAGTCTCAGCTAGATCCCTTGGACAACCAGTCTCTACAACCCGACCTCGATCAAGGACAACTACCAAGTCGAAATATTCTACAACTATATTTAACCTGTGGGATACCATCACAATGGTATAGTCTGAGAACTCATCTTTGATGATCTCTTGCACAAGATTGTCTGTTGCACTGTCGACGCTCGAGCTGACTTCATCTAGGAGAAGAACACCTCCAGCAATCGAACAGAGACGCTGTTTGACTCTACGGCGTAGAAGAGCGCGGCCGAGACTAAAGAGCTGTTTCTGCCCGGCACTCAGTTCATCAGCTCTTATACCTGTATGAATTGAGCCATGGTCGTTCGCGAATTTGGCTAGTCGGACATCTTCCAGTACAGCAAGACATTCAAGATCTGACGCCATGTTAAAAGGATCCAGGTTCTCCTTGATACTACTTCCGTCGGGTAGAAAGACAGGGTCTTGAGGTACTGCGATGAGACGACGACGAAGGACTGATCTGTCAACCCGGTTATAGGGCACCCCGTCTATCTCAATGTTCTCAGACTGGTTGGAGAGGGGATCCAGAAGACGAAGGAGAAGAAGAATTATGGAGGATTTGCCGCTTAAGTTTGTAAGCACTTTACCTTTCTAAATAAGCAGACGATGGAAACATACCTGCCGGTTCGGCCACATAAGGCCACCTTCTGCCCAGGTTTAACTGAGATGGTGATGTCTTCCAATGCGAGGTTTGGTGATGCGCCCTCATCCTCTGAAGCGTGAGACTCATTCTCATTCCTTGAGGTAATTAGTCAATGTTCATTTTCAAGTGTATCGGGAGACACTCACTTGTATGAAGCCGAGGTGCTCCGGATGACAATGTTGCCCTGAGCAGGCCACTCCTCAGGCGGTTCGAGGTCCTCTCCATCCAAATTCTCAGACGCCACATTCTCGGCAAAGGCCTTCAGACGCGACACGGCTCCAATGGAGATCTCCACCTGCGTATAGTACTGGATAAGGCTGGAGATGGATTCTCCCCAGGTCATCAATGTCACCAATGACGAGCCAGCAAAGCTTGAGTTAGTTCTAAGCTGGGTCGCCATGGCGACAACCCCGACGGCCAGAACCATAACCATCAGATTCAAGCATGAGGCGAGAAATCGTTGCGCCATAGCTAGAAGATAAGCGGGCCTCTGTGAAAGATCCAACAAATCCTGGTTGTGAAGGATCTCCTGCTCTCTCAACTTCTGGGCGCGAACAGTGGCGATGCCCCTGATGGTATCAAGAAAGTGCGCACTTATCGTGTTAGAGCTAAAGACATAGGTTTCAGTCACACAGAATACTTACTACAAGGGACTCTTGGCCTCGAGATCAAGTAGACGTAGTTGCCTCGAGGTTCGTAAGTAGAACATCTGCAGCATATAGATGATGGCGAACACCAACGGGTAGGCGATCGCTAGCCAGGGCGCGCCGACCGCGACAACGACTGCCATTGCAAAGACGTCAAAAGCCTGGATCACTGTGTTGAGCAAAGATATAGGGAGCTCTCCATCGATAAGCGTCATATCCTGAGAAAAGAGGTTCGTTACGGCGCCAAAGTCAGTCGTCGTGAAGAACCTCAAGGGTGCATTGACAAGCGTATCAAGAATGTCACCGTGCAGTTGCTTACCAGACTGCGTGGTCATAAAGATGACTACAGCAGTGGCACACAGAAATAGAGAGATGACTTGGAGACCCCTGAATAAGCCCATGATGCCAATGTAGAACGATGAAGTCATGTTGAAGGAGTTGGATCCCCAGAAGCCCATCCAGATAGAGGGAAAGTTACGACCGACGGCGTAGAGAATACCGTTGAGCAAACATGTCAAGGTTGCCCAGCCACTGACGCTGCGATAGTAGTGGCGATAAACCTTGGCGTCGCCCGTTGCCCGCGACTCGGCCTCGAGGTTGGCTATAGTAGCCGCAGCATTGGCCGTGAGAGTAACAGGCATCGTAGCCGCAACAGTCTCCTCGACAGGAGTGGAGGGCTCAGTATCGGGGGCGTCGTCGGCATCAGAAATCCCAAGGCTCCGAACGTATATCCCAGTCTCTACGAGTTTGTCGAATGAGCCTTGTTCGCTGACGGTACCATCAGCCTCGAGAACAATGATATGATCCGCCAGCGGCAGATAGCGAATGGCGTGAGTGCACAAAATCGCCGTTGCGTTACGACGACGCATGAGCCCATTGGGACCGAACACGCGTCGAAAGACGTCGTTTCCTGTGGAGTTGTCCAAGCCGCTCAAGATGTCGTCAATGAGGAGGAAGTCAGTCTCAAGGTACAGTGCCCTGGCTAGCGATACGCGTTGCTTCTGGCCACCACTGAGCATGATGCCGTTACTGCCAATGGTTGTTGCGTCTCCCTGTGGTAGGATATCGAGATCGGTTCGCAACAGGCACGCGTCCAGGACCTCTTCATATCTGTTCTGGTTATATACAGAATGCCAGACGATATTGTCTCGTATGGAGCCATTTTTCAAGAAAGGCATCTGCTCGCAGTAGCCTATAGCGGCCTGGGTCGAAGGCAAGACGACTTGACCACTACTAAACGGCACCTCGCCTAGAAGAGCCTTGCAGAAGGTGGATTTTCCAGATGCCACTGGACCGACAACAAGCGTCAGCTTCCCGACAGGGACATGGACGGAGATGTTTTTGAGTGTCATTTTCTCCGATATCCACCCAAAGCTACCGTCAATGACCGAAATCAAGGGTTTTGAAGCACTTTGACCTAAATCCATTGGTGGTATCTTCTCATCACCCTGGTCAGGCAGACCGCTATCTGCAGGAGGCAGAGGCAGAGAAGACTTTCGGTAGTCGACACGAGGCTCTATTTCGAGGAACTTCTGGATACGCTCCAAACATACGAACGCAGCAATCACCGCTGGTACCGATTGAAACATCTGTCCCAGCGGGTTAGTGAGCAATGTGATGAATGAGAAGGACACAAAGATCTTGAGAGTATCCAGCTGCTCGTTTGTAAAGGCAAATGCGACGACGGGAGACATGGCAGCCGGGACAAAAGCGATAGTAGCAGTCAGAATCAGCAGCCAGCGAAACTTGTTACCGATACTCAACTCTTGCTCTCGCATCCTTTGAACAAGTTCACGAACTGGAGTCGTGATACCTGAGATGCGGAGACTTTTGATGTTGGAGATGATGCTGGACGTGAGTCCTACACGGCTCTCAATCCGAGCCATCCAACGAGACTGCCTCTCCCCGATCACCCAGGCGATGACGGAGGTGACTAGAACACAGAGTAGGATCACTACAATTGGGGAGATAAAGGCTAGGCCTAATTCTTGTTGGAGAAGAAAGCAGCCGAGTCCAATCTCGATGACGTTGGCCCAAAAGTCATGAAGACCATGGAAGCCGTAAATAATACGCTCAACGTCGGTGCTCATAAGGGTCAAGACGGCTGCATCGCCGATATCTGTCATTTTGCCTTCAGTTGTCGATCTGTAGACATAGGAGGCCAAACAGCCACGGGCCATGTATAGAGACCGTTGGTGAAAATACCAGAATAGGGCATCAGAAACAGCAATACCTGCGTAAATGATTGTAGCAGCGCCAATGAGACCATATCCGTGGTTCTTGGGCACATCCTTTTGAGTAAGGTATTCGAGGAGGGCATGTATGAAGAAAGGCTGACTGTACTGGAAACCAATCATGGCGAGTCGCGGTATTACTGGCAAGAGTAGAGGAATGATGAGAGCTCTGCCCAGCGCCTTTGCAAGTCTAAATCGTTTTCCGACGTTGGTTGAGGAGTTGGCAAATTGGGTGGTCAGCCTGTCCAGAAGGATCCTTGACTGCATCTCGTGGTCTAGAATATATAGATCGTCTTTAATCGACAGTACTTTCTTGAATCCATTGCGGAAGATTCTGATGAGCCAGAAGTAAACGCCGAGGTTGAATAGACTGCTCGTTTCCTCGGGGCTATGGTCCTCTTTTCGCCATCTCATCCACGGTGCTTTGCTCTGCAGCTCAAGCAGTAGGGCGATGACCTTGAAAGGAACCGTGGCTGTAAATATGCCAGCATATCTCGCGACTCGAAAGGAACTGGCCATGAGCCAGTAGGAACGAGACCGTGCTACACAGAGTAGAATTTGTAGCAGCAGGTACAAGGTCAGAATAGATGACGGCCTCGGTGCTCTAGAGTGTTCAGCGAAGGAGAGAGCCAGTATGACAATCCACTCGACGAATCCCAAAGCTGAAGCCGCCACGGCAAATGCATCCACGCTTTCATCATTGGATGTTGAGGATAGGATGAGTAGGATAAGTTGAAGAGCGGCAGTTACCGCGATGACGGCCTGATATTCCGCCAGTCAGCAAATAGACATATATAAGGCAAGGGACTTGATACCAGTTTAGTAAATTGCTGGACTTTGCCGCCCACGATGCGAGATCTGAAGGCCAGCGATGCCACGCGAGTGAGTGCTATCGGAATGAAGATGGCTGCCGGAAGAATGCCTAGGATGATTCTCTGGAAGCGCAAGGTGAAATCAAAGTCACCACGACAACCCTCTACTGCCGGGCCAAAGGAATTGTCGTTAATGCAGCCTGACACAGCCATAATTAAATATAGCTCAGTGTTTTTTTTTACTTGTAGATGATGTATCGAATAATGCAAGTATAGAGGGAGTCACTTTTTCTATGTTGTAGGGAGTCTTGATGTCCTTTACGTAGGATCAAGCGCCCTTACTTGGGAGGCGGGATGGGTCTATTCATCAAGTGTCGTAGAGTAGCCAGTCATCGGTCGAGACTTGGGGAACGAGGAACCTTGCATTGGACGCGCGTCTACAAACCGTGACCGCCATCTGAAATCCCAGGGACCTAGAAGAGGGCACAAACAAGGGACCAATTAGGTCTTTGTACTACTGCAGAACGCACCTCGGCACTCGCGGGCCGATCCACTTCCACTCCGCGCTCGTCTCCCGGCTGGCTTAGGCAATGCTTTATGATCAGGATTAGTACAAGGGCTGAGAGTCAGGTTCTGGTACTACGTACCCCAGCTTTGCTGAAAGTATGGCGACATGTCTTTTTATAGCTACCCGTTACAATGAGTGCTTGTACCCCTCCCTCGCGCAATCTGTCTGACCTTAACTCAATTCACTCCAGCCCTCCATCCACCAAAGAGTCTCCTTGATAAGATTCGCGACTCTCACGTATCAATGTATGTAACCCAATCAATCATGGACTCGTTGCTGAATTCAATCACTGTCGATCCCGCCGAACGGAGAAAGACACAAAACCGCCTCGCCAAACGAAAGTCACGTATTCATGCAGGTAAACTACACTGGTTGATTGATTTATTCACCCAGGCTTATCGAACTTATCACGATCCGTTGAGATGCTAACGCATACCTAGGTAACCAAGGGGCTATGGAAGCGGCAAATGCGCCTGTGGGTCGTCAACCAACATCAGTTTTCACTTCAACACAACAAACGATCAGAGTACGCCCAACTGTCGTAGGTAGTACCCTCACAGCCAACCAATCTGCACCCATAACAGGAACCTGTTGTTTCTAATTTCACTTCACATGTGTTTCTACAGGCTATCACGTCTATGAATGGCTCTGCTGAGCCGCCGAATGGGGCTGTACGGTTAATGCAGACTGCTACGCCACTGGAGGAGGCGGCTGAGGACTATAGCCACACAACGTCAGCGTCTTCATCAACGTTGGGGACGAGTCCACAAACATGGCACAGCCAGGTGTCGTCAGAGGACATTACATATACTGCCCAAGATATGAACTTATACCCATCCTCACTCTTTACAAATTTGAGGCCTGGGAGTTCAAGCAGCTTGAGTATGCAAGATTCAAACGCGATTCTCTGTTCGACAATGACACAACACGTTATACCAGCACGTCCAAAAGACAATTTCGGTATTGTGAGTTTATTTACTTAGTTCCCTCGTTATGTTTTGATCTATTTTCATGTCTTTCTTCACCTTAATCCAAAGGCACCAACGGTCGGTGTGAGAACCAGACAACTAACTGACAGATCTTAGCAAGGTGCAAATCCTGGGTCACCATTGCACATAGCATCAGCAATGGGCCATTTGAAAGTCGTCAAAACACTCATTACCTACGGCGCCAACGTCAACGAGGTGGATGCAGCGGGATATAGTCCCATACACTACGCCACGCGCAACAATCATACAGCCATAGTCGCCTTGCTTCTCGAAAACGGGGCCGATGTTTATTCCCGTGATCCAGAGGGATGTACACCTCTCTTCAGGGCATCTCAAGAGGGAAACAATGAAATTGTGGAGCGGTTACTGAAACATGGAGCTCAAGTATGCTGACTGACTTGACAGCGAAGGAGGGGAACTTTCGGAAATATCGCCCCAGTTCATATCCATAACTGAAATCAAGAGGGCAGAATGATAGCAGGCATGATATTTCTTGGCGGATAGCAAGCGTTGTTTCCCTATTATACATTTTACATTGGTCCTGCAATACGCCACCCGTTAACGCATTATTTCGCGAGACTAAGTCATATGCAAAATCGTACTTTTTCTGCACGGTATTACTTTACTTAATATAAACTTAATTATAGTCCTAGCAATTAACCTTCTTACAGCTCTTTTCTTTTCTCTCTCTCCAAGTCAATCTAAATTCGACTATGAAGATAATGCCAGAAAATAACTACCCTGGAGTCTGTCAGCCACGTATCCATTACCAATCCAATCGGATGGATACGCGGGCGTAATGATAATAGGGCCGAAAAATCTGGCGCAAGAGAAATGGGCCAGCGGAAATGAACCACGCACCAACATGGTACCTTTGAAACGGCAGCTCGGAGAGTTGAGTTAATCGGGCAAGATCTTCACTGTAACCAGGTTCCCCGGGCTTACGCGAGTCCTAAATACGGGATCCAAGTGGAAATCCCCATATTTATAGGCAGACAGACGAAGCTAACTTACTTTGCAGTGATCTCGACTCAGTACGTGCGTTATAGTTCTATGTTGACGTCAAGTCGCGGCATTTACGATTCATGTACTCCGTGGACAATATAATGGCGTGATCTTAGCCCCGGGAGATTCGTAACGCTTCATGGAAGCCATGCATCAGCCGCAATGCTAGCAAAACAGTGAAAGCCCTTTTGGGGTTGGTCCACCTTTTCTATCTAATCACAAGCTCCCAGGAGACACACATAGCTGCATCTACATCCCAAGGCGGCGAGCAGGGGGCTTAACTTCTACGACACTATTGATGGAAGCCTCTCGGGCCGTGCCGTATCCGTATCACCGCTCTCTAGTTGCGGACTAAAGAGCAGCCCGGCGTCCGGCTTGGCCCGCTCACACCAAATGCCGATTTCCGTTCGTGCTAGGCTACAAAAGGATAAGATCTAAACATGGGCCGAACTCGCTTATTTATTCCCAAAACCGTAGCTCGAATCCATCTCCTGTCATCCACTGCCGTGGATGCACAGTCAGCGAATCCTTGCCAATGAGGTGCATTAGTCCGAAGCTTATTTCGGAGAAAACTATTTGGAATAAGCTATCTTCCGTGGGAAGCATACGGTAGTCTGGCCTTATGCAACCACTGCAATGACGTGTTTTTTGTCGTTCCGGCTACCCGGGACCGAGGCTCGGATTTCGCCGAAGAGCCAATTTCACAATGCTTCTCTCCCTCTGACGTCTCTCAAAACACTTGAGGTTTTCCAGTTGATTTCTATTGTCAATAAATGGGTGGGTTGCATGGCACTCTATTCCCCTGGCGTGATTAATGGTTACGTAAATGTAACTTAATCATCCGTGCGATCAATCACAGAAATCAAACTAAAGAAATTCAAAAGAGCGTGATGGTACTGAAAAAGGCAAGGAGTCTATACTTGTTTTGTAGCACATAGTACAGCCATCATCATCCTGTCTTTAGCTGTTTGTCTGTCTCACTCTCCACGAGGGCTGCGCACTATAAGTTCATCTAGTTAAAGTTATTCACGTCTGGCGAATAGCAGCTGAGCCTCATCTCGAAGGATTGATAGACATAAGCGCTGCAAGACTAGAGATTGGCCTCTATCGATACCTACAAATTCAGTCTTGGGCGTATTTCGTCCACCCCAGGTGATTACTTTGAGGGTCAGTTTGACATGGTGGCACGTACCCCGATTTCATATAAAGTATGTTGAGCACTTAAATGCAAACTCCTTTGTATAAGGAAGAAAGCGGTAAATTGGTAAGATGTCTCTAATACACTCAAGCTTCTATGATCCTCATGACTGTTTACACAAACTCGTTCATCAAACTCTAGCTCCTTTGGGTTCCAGAACTGTCTCCAACGCGGCGATAATCTGATCGACTTCCTCCACTGCGACACGATCTATTAGATCCCAAATCAGACTAAATGCAAAGGCAAGCACATACCTGTATTATAGTGAACCAAGCTCACTCGCACAACGCCGTCATCGCCGAGACCAAGAATGCTCCCTATCAGTCTCTTGGAAAAGAAATGACCCCATCGGATGCCAACATGCGAGACTGCTTCCACAGCCTCTACCACGCTCTGCGACGACATCCCCTCAACAGTGAAGCTTATCGTAGGCACACGAACAGTGTTATCGGTAGATATCTCGCCGTACACCGTGATTTGCGGCTTTGATACAAGGTACTCGATAAGTCGGGTCTGCAGTTTCTGCTCATGCTCTGCGATGGCATCCCATGTCTTCTTGGGATTCTCACCAAAGTACGCTGTGAGGGGTATTATAGCCTGTGTCAGCTCGTAGCTAGCTGCTGCCATCTCAAGCTTATCCATTAAGCTACTATCCGGGTTGAAGAAGTGTCCCAATGACGAGATCTGAGCCTGGGCTGCCTTTGAGCCGTACAGCAGGGAGATATGCGGGCCATAAACCTAGAATACGTTCAAAAATAGTTAGCCAAGCGGCTCAGTATTAAGTCAGAGTCTTGCAAGGCAACCGACCTTGTACCAAGAGAAGGCATAAAAGTCCGCTCCAAGCTCCTTTACGTCGATTGCCCGATGAGGCGCATAAGCGACGCCGTCAACTGCCAACAATGCACCAGGGATCTCATGCACAACATCTGCTATGGCTTTGATGCCATTGATCGTACCGAGGATATTGCTGCAATGCGTGCAGGCAACTAGGCGCGTCTTGTTGGTCAAGAGGCTTCGTAAATGCTCTGGATCTAGCTCCAGGTTTTTGCGATCAGACGGTGTCCACCACTTAATTGTAGCGTTGTTGAGGGCTGCATAGTGAAGCCACGGGTCAATATTGGACTCGTGGTCAACGTTGGTGAGAATCAGTTCGTCTCCAGGTTGTAATCTGAGAGCGGCAGCGAGGTTGCGCAAGACCTGTGTTGTCGAGGGACCGATCACTGAACGTGTTTGTTAGTTCAAGTTGCTATCAGGAGCAGAATTGTATTCTCAACTAACCTATCTCATCGATCCCGGCATTGATGTATTTAGCAGCAGCCTTGTACGCATTGTCAAAAATGGCGGTTGATTGCGTTGACGTCTTGTAACTCGCGCCGAGCTGAACATTAGTGTCGACGAGATACTCAGCGATGCTGTCCTCCAAGTCAGTCAATGAATGAATGTAGTGGTGAGACGGAACGGGCTTAGCTGCCTTTTTGCGACAGTTCCAAGAACCTGGCTACCACCAGCGTTGTCCCCGAAGATCTGGGGTTTTGCCAGTGCCGGGAACTGTGACCTGACATTCTCAATGGAGAAACTGAAAGAAGACATGTTGATGTTGTGTTGCTGGGGGTTGATTGGCGGTCACGGAGCTGGTGGATAAGAACTGGAGTTAAGGTATTAAATGGTGCAATAAAGAAGGGAATAATCGGTGACCGTGGCAGAAAGTATGAGACATTCAAGTCCTCGCTTAGAGTGTTACAAGTCAGTCATCGGCATATGGAGCTGCAGCTTGACACGCCAAGCCTGGGCCCCAGCATATGCAAGGTCAGCAATTGTCTGCAGGGTGTCGTGGTCGGTCTGATCAACCCCTGTTCATAGTGGGACAAGACGTTAGCTGAAAGCTTATTTTCAACCATCTCGACATGGTTAGTGTTGTTGTATTTTGATAAGTCGAAATAATCGATTTGCAGATTATACGATTCAATCGCTTTGAATCTATGTTGCATTTGGTCCTGAGAAGAGTGTCAGCACGTTTGCTGACTCCTTGGGTCACGTCATGTCATTCTACGCCCTTTTCAACCCCTTGATAGCCGCAGACAGGGATTAAAGGCATAGGATGGGTCAGTCTTTGAAGTAACCTTTACTGTGGGTAAGGGATATGCTGGAACATATCCTAGCCTCGGTCAGTATGTGCACAATGTCAGTTATGTCGTTGCGTAGCAAACCTGCTAGACAACGAAAAGAATAAAACTGCAATTGCAAAGCGCAATCTAATCAATAAGTATATAATGGAAGAACTATCTTCTGACAACTCATATATTGCTTCATCATTGTCCGTGTGTCAACAAACCTCATCATTCCTCTAGTGATCTGTTTACAACCTCACCTGAATCTTGATTGCCTAAAATCGTCGCATCACCATGACCAAAGGTGAGGATACTCCAGTAAGCGCTACATAATGTCCGAGTTTAGGCCAACTGACTCGTTAAGAAATCCAATTCGGAGATACCCGAATGCAGATAGATCATACCGGTGAAAGTTCAGAGGCCTCGACTGTGTTTCAGGCCCTCGATACCAAACTCCACCACTCCCAGCTTCTGGGAAACGTCCCGCTCGGGATGCCGGAAGTTCGGCGGCGTGTGAAAATCCTCGTGTCTGTCGATTTTGACGCCGTGTCAGGCTGGATGGGCACCGGACAACACTCTCGAAACTGTCTCTCCGACTATTCCGCAGGCATCTTTGCAGGTCGCGTCGGAGTCGGCCGCCTCCTCAAGATCCTAGATCGCGTTGGCATATCCGACAAGGTGACGTGGTTTATCCCAGGTCATTCAATGGAGACATTTCCCCTTGAAACCAAGGCCATCGTCGACTCCGGGGCCGAGATCGCGCTCCATGGATATTGCCACGAAGACTGTACCCAGCTAAACTCGCAGCAACAACAAGACATTCTCGACAAGTGTATCGTTCTCGCCGAGTCCTTGACGGGAAAGAGGCCGGTGGGCTTTCGAGCTCCGCTTTACCGAATTGGCCATGACACCATCAGTCTCCTGGAGCGCAAGGGGTTCCTGTATGACACTTCCTTGAGCGGACATGATGCTCAACTCTACCACCTCGATTCTGGCTTCCCCTTGGATGCAGTTGACTACTCTAAGTCAGCCTCCACCTGGATGAAACCTTCACCCCAGCCACGCCAGATGTCGGTAGTTGAGATACCAGCTAACTGGTACATGGAAGACATGACACCCATGCAGTTTCTCCCCAACGTGACAAATTCTCATGGATTTGTCACCGCTGAAGCCATAGAGAAGATGTGGAAAGACCGCTTCAACTGGCTTTGGAACTGGGGACCCGATGGAAGCGGACCAGGGGACTTTGTGTTTCCCCTTGTTTTGCATCCTGATACCTCGGGAATGGCTCATGTTGCTGGAACCATCGAGGGCATGCTTCAGTGGTTGAAGGAATGGGGACCTCAGGTAGAGTTTGTAACATACGAGAAGGCAGCGAGAGAGTTTCTACTGGAGGACAAGGTTGTTCCAGTATAGGAATATACCAAGGCTGGCAGATGTAGTATAGACCCCGTAGACGACAATGTCTAGAACTACGTTACGTACAGGCTTATAGTTGATCCAACTAGATGATTGACTAGAAGTACGTTTTTTGCCAAGACAAACTACAGGGTGGCTAGTCTGCAACAGACCTGACGTGATAAAGCCATCCATCTACACTTGTATTAGTGAATTCTAGGCCATTCGGGAACGAAGTAATTATGAGTTTAGGCTGGGATGCATTGTCATCTGTCAAGAACTGTGCAATGTCAGCTACCAAGACTAAACCTTGTAACCCTAGCGCTGTAGGCCTTGAGATTTGAACCATCCCAATGGGGGCCGTAACCCGCGGAAACATCATGTTAGCAGAGTCATTATGATGAAGAAATACTCTATAATGAGAAGTGTTGTCGCTTTGGCCATCTTCAACTTCAACTCACAAGTCCGAAAGGCTTTCCCAATAACCTCCAATCGCCAACATGGCCTTGATTCTATCAATTACCTCCTCTGGCACTGGTCTTGTGCTTCTTACATTATTTTCTCTTGCGGCTGTAGTCATACTCTCTATATACCGGGTGATCAAATACCGACATATCCCCGGTCCTTGGCTATGCCGGATCTCGCATCACTATGTTACGCTGTTCGATCTGCTTCGGCAGCGTCCCCAGACCGTGGCCAAATGGCACCGACAGTATGGCCCCTTTGTTCAGATAGCACCGGGCCAGGTCTCAGTTTCTGATGTCACCGCCATGCGAGACTTGTACTGCACATCGGCGCGGAATCCAAAGAGTGACTACTTTGATAACTTTCTCTACCACAATGCACGAGCAATCTTTGCCGAGAAGGAATACGTCGGACACCGTGAGAAGAGAGGCCTGGTCTCGTCATTCTTCCAGGCCACTTCCGTCTATAAGCCCGACGTTCAGCAACCTCTTCGGGATAGGGCGTTGGCTGCGATGATGCGCATCCAAGAAGAGATCATCGCCAGTGGCCAAGGGGTTGTAGATGTCTTGTCCATCATTAACCACTACGCCTGGGATAATACCACAGCATTGGTCTTTGGGCCATGCCACTCCTCCCAGGCGCTCCAAGGCGACAAAAACGACCGCGACCTTCTAGCAAGGCTCAAAAACAGTGAAATGTGGGGTGCAGTCAAGTACAACCTCCCTATTGTCTTCAGCGCCATCAAGTTAGCTGTGGCATTCTACACCAGGTCGACCAAGTACTTCTCAGCTGAAGACGACCTCGATAAATGGGCCATGCAGCGTCTACATCAAACAACATCTGATCCCAAAGTCTCACAAGATGAACGCTCTATTGTGCAAATTATTCAGCACCTCCGTCACAATGGCCGCTCGCTCTCGGACAATTACCTGGAAAGTGAGGTTATCGACAACTTGTATGCCGGTCAAGCTACGGTCACGGTGGCTTTGACCTATGCTGTGTATCATCTTAGCCGAAACCCGCACTGGCAGTCGATGGTCCAGAGGGAGCTAGATGGCCTCCCGTGTGACTCGGATGGTCTTCCCAGTTGGGCTCTTTTGAACAAGGCCCCTGTTCTCGAAGCATGCATCCGTGAATCTTATCGACTCAACCCAGTGGCCAGCGGACGAGCCGAGCGAGTCCTCGCCAGGGACTCGAGATACGGAGAAATCCTCATCCCGCAGAATGTGAGTTAATGAGTGGTCGTGCCCTCCTTTTACCCTAGAAAACCATACGTTGTCTCTATATACCCTTTTCTGACTTTTATCCATTTCCATACTAGACCATTGTATCTGCATCCACCATCGCATTGCATCTTGATCCTCAAGTCTGGCCCATCCCACGTGAATTCAACCCACGACGCTGGCTCGATGCCACATCCGACGACATACTGAGATTGGAGCGGTCATTCGTCCCTTTTGGTTACGGCGCAAGACTGTGTCTAGGTAAGGCCTTTGCGAACCTCCAGATTAAGATTTTCGTGGCCGCTATTTACTCCAAGTACAACACGGGGTTGGAGATACCAGGTCAAACAATGGAGCAGTGGGGGACTCAGGATGCTCTTCCCAAGGGGCTCAAGTGTAGGATTCGTTTTGAAGAGAGGAAATAGTTCATGTCTTTAGTTATTGGGCAGCACATATAAGTAGAAATAACATCAATTGGATTACTGTTTTTCACTGATAGCATGTCTCCTTTGTGTATGTATTTGACAATATCAGATAAGTAAACTGTACCAACTCAAAGCGTCTTTGCTATTAAAGTGTCAGTTTAGTGAGGAATAGGAAATAGTAACTAACAGGTGTAAGGAGGTAGCACTAGTATTGAAGACTGATATCATGCCATGTAAGTTATTCCTGTATGCGCGCAGAAACATTGTAGCACGAGGTGGCTCTTCTGTAAGTGGAACATCAAGCATTTATTAAATCGTTCTATTACATACTATATGAAATATCTCCTTCACCTATAAGCAAGTAACTGTAACCTGAACGTCTCTGTTCATCATTCCCTTTGTTCCTTTTGTTACGTAACTGATGGTTGAGGACGAACTGAGAAACTCTGCCAGAGACGCAATGGTCGGGTTTCCCAGGATATCTCCAACTGTGATAGTCAGCTGGCGGCTTCGTGCGGCAGCCACGACCTTCATGGCAGATAGAGAGTCACCTCCAATTTTGAAGAAATGGTCATAGATTCCGATAGTAGAAGCCTTCCTCTGCAGGACTGCGGCCCAAGTCGCCTGCATCAGCCGCTCACGCTCGTTGCGAGGCTGCTCCTTCTCATCATCCACACCATTGATCATCTCCAGTTGAACAGTTGTGATGGTTTGAGCCAGTTCTCTAAGCCTCCGCCGGTCAGTCTTGCCAGACATGGTGAGAGGGATGCTGTTGATGGGAATATATATCTCGGGTACCATATAAGCGGGTAGCGCTGCCGATAATGCTGGAGTTGCACCCAAGCGTGCAGCCTGAGCTGATCTGATGGATAGAGAGTCAATACAGACAGACGGTTCAATGTCCTTGTTGTCCTCGGCAGTCGATGACTCAACGAAAGCAGCCAACATTGTGCGGCTACCAATCGTCACAACCTCGGCAACGACACGGGAAGAGGGCAGAGCCGCTTTATACTGGTGTTCTATCTCGCCGAGCTCGATCCTCTGGCCCCGAATCTTGGCCTGAGTGTCCTTGCGGCCGTGCAGCATGATGCTGCCGTCGGGGTTGTACGAGCCCAAGTCACCAGTCAGATAGAAACGTCCTTGCTCCATTCCTGGGAAAAGCTGATGCCTCCAGTTTGGCGCGGGTACGAACCCGGTTTTGGCGGGCTGATTGCCAATGTACCCGCGTGCCAAACAGTGACTCTCAACCATAACCTCACCAACGGTGCCGAAGGGTAAGAGGTTGCCAGGGTTGCTAGGATGCACGATCCAGATTCGCGGCCCCGTAGACTGCCCAATATTACTTGGGCTGCTGCGGAGAGTCAATCTCTCCGAGGCGGTATCCCAAAGTCCTGACTCTGTACAGCCATAAACGTTGATGAGGTGAACGTCTTCACACAAGCTCTCGAGAGTAGCTCTACCCAGTGGCTCGCCGCCAAGCATGATGTACTGTAGTGTAGGTACTTCGCTGGGCTTCACCTGGCACGCAACCGAAGGGGTGAGAAAGGCATGTGTGACTCCAAGAGCCCTCATCTGCCCGTTCAAGTCGTTAAGCTTGCCCTGCTCAGAAGGAACACAGACACAACCTCCAGCATAGAGAGTTGCAGCGATCTCGGTAACACTGACATCAAAGCTGGGTGACACAAAGTGCATGGAGCTGGTCCGACTATCCATGTGAAACGGACCCAGAAGGTCAACAATACCAGTAACGATGGCAGAATGATCGTGGATGGCGCCTTTTGGCTTTCCTGTGCTGCCAGAGGTGAAGAAGCAAGTTGCAATCGCGTTAGGAAGAGACGGCGGCAGTGGGCCAGGCTGCTGTTGCTGAACAATCTCAGTGAAATTGTCGATGCAGGCGACAGAGGGGTTAAGCTTGCGTCGCATCTGAGGCCCGAGGTTGGTGAAGTAGACCTTGGGCCAAACCTGAAGAAATATAGCGTTGATCCTCGAAGCGGGACACTTCGGGTCGATGGGCACAAAGACAGCACCGGCCTTAAGCGTTGCAAGGATGACGACGATGGTCCAATATGACTTTTCCATGATGGATGGAATAAAGTCGCCTTGGCTGATACCGGCAGACAGGAGCATGGTGGCGATGCGGTCAGCGTGGTCGTTGAGCTGACGATACGTCAAATTGCCATCCCAGGCCCGCACAGCATGTTGGGTAGGTGCCCGGAGGGCATGATGAAGAACCATATCGTGAATGCATTCCTGCTGCTGGGCAAGTCTGCCGCTATTGACCAGCTCAAGAATGCGAACATCCTCATAGCTGAGGCCACCGACCTCACATACGGGGCGTTCAGCATTCAAGGGAGATGAGCCGTGGGTTTCCCAAAGACTATGAAATGACTTGAGGAGAAGCCGTGCCTGTCCTTTGTTCTTCTCTCCCGAGAATAAAACTTGAGCTGTAGGCCTGCCATCAAATTCTGAGAGCTGCAAGATAAATGATGACTGAGACTTGTTAGACGCCATGTATGGAAGTGTTCCGAGAATGGATTAAACTTACATTGCCTAGGAATGTGCGAACTTGAATACCCGAGCCTGTAATAGCAAAGGCAAAGACGCTTTCTCCATCAGGAGCATCTTTTGATGACTCGATAAGCCTCTCGGCGGCGAGAAGCTGACCGATGGTAGTGGTGTTTTGAATGCTAACGAGTCGATAGGTCTTGTCCCATCGACCGTGCGTTTCAGCCAAGCAAGTCAAAGTCCATTCATCACTGTGATGGTAGCGATCGACAGTGATGGACCACAGCGCACGGCCGAGTTCATGCACGTCGTTGCATGCAGCGTCAAGGAGCAAGACCTCAGTAGACGTATAATTGATCAGCGGTGCCATGGTGGGTCGGATTCATAAGGTACAGGAAAGAAAGACACAATACAATTGCGATAAATATAAACTAAATGAAGCTGGAACAGCAGTATATTAAGTATGTCAATAATTTTGTAGTAATAGACACACAACCCGAAATGACATGACTCCGAGAACAACGATCGTTGAACCACTAGCTTTCAAAAGCTTTCGCGGACTGTCAAATTCGGAAATAAAGCCGTAAATAGTCAAACGGCAGGGATGATATGCAATGTCAGCACTCGGCTCGTAACCCTGCAAAGTATCATGGGGGGTGAGAACTTTTGAGGGACGGAGAACCACATATCAAAGTTTGGCCATTCCGATACGATCATGTCTGTTTCACTCCCGTGCGTGGGAATGGCTATCCCATGTCATGTCTATGCAAGAGACTGAATCGTATGTCTTGCAGCTGCATGGTTAGCCTGTTAGACGCTCTGTATCTTCGGCATCTGGTTGTAAGGAATGTTCTCTTCGCTTTGAATAACTAAAACTCGGCATCTGGGTAGTTAGTGAATGATGTCTCGGAACCTTGAGATGGCCTAAGACCGACATGGGACATCGGCGGACCGGTAACTCCGTGTCTTTGATGTATTGCTTCCGCTCCTTCCAGTCTGTCGGTCAGTGAGGCCCTTGTTCTGCACTTCGCCAATCGATTCGCATCGTTCCTCAGCTTGGCTTGTAATTGGAGGTAACTATCGAGGACATTGAAGCTGGGAGCATTTAGAGACCACGACACTTTTACCTGGCAAATACTCATCTTCCTCTGCAATGTTTGCAGAGTATGTTGCTTTAACGCCTCCAGACAATTACTTTCAAGGCTGGTCAGACAAATCCCATCAATTACTTTCCATGAGCGTGGTGTAGTCCATTTACTGCGCTACATACATTGATCGTTGCCTCTATTCGGGTGGATGTCGATTAATGTTAGGTTCTCTGAATGGCTACAATGCCACGAGCTATTATCACTTATAGCATTAAATGTAGGATGAATGAATATGTTCTTTAATAGTTTACCCCATCTACAAGCATCGCTTCGTTTCCATAAAATCATCCCAAAGCCAGAGAAGATGGAGACTTCTTCCTATGCTATGTCATGTACAAGTAAACTTGGTGCACATCATCCCTTAGAAGTGCTGCCTGATATATATCAATCAATTAAGGCGGCTAACCTCTTAATTTAATTCCATAGATGGACATGCATTCATGATCTGAGGATCCACGGAGTAAAGCAGCGACTTGAGTTGAGAAAAGACACGATCCTTCAGCTTAACTCCCTCAGGATCGGTAACTGCAACCGGAGGACTTAAGTAAAGCACATTAGTTCATTTACTGCATCCTAGAGTAAATTGGCCGCTCACCTTCCAATGACTCCATCTTTGACGTAAGCGCCGTGAGAATTATCATTGTCAGCGGCACCAACGACGAGGCAGCGACCGCCAACCTCAGCTGTCCGTGCCAGCAACATCTTCATGATGCGATGGATGATGCGTAAGAGCAGCGGTATGTCTCTAGTGAGGTCTGTATCGCACAGTCCGGGGTCGACAGCCGTAAAGGTGATACTGTCTGGCCACGATTTGTCGACTGTGTCTTTGAGAGCGTAGAAAGCCAGCAGTTGGATCAGTTTGGTGGTGTCATAGCGATCCACCATGTCAGTCTTGCTGGCATCATTGAGAGCGCCAAAGATATCATCAGCCTTGCGCTCAGCGAATCCAGCGGCTTCGTGACCTTGACTCGATACCAAGACCATCCTGGGGCGGATGTTATTTTGGAGCCCTGATAGACGCAGTGCTGGCAGCAGACCAATGGCGAGCAGGAATGTACCAGTGACGTTTGTCGCAAGTGTCTTTTCCATTCCATCGACGGCTTGGAATGACATGGTGGCCATACCAGCGTTGAGGATGACTGCATCCAGCCGTGCAAGACTCTTGGCCCTAGCGACGAACTGCCTGATTGTTTCGACATTGGTAAGGTCCAGTTCCCAGAACACCACGGTGGTCTTCGATGAAGGATTGTACTGTCTTACGAATGCTATGCATTCAGGACCTTTGCTGGCATCTCGGACCGCCAAGATGATGTTGGAAGCGTTGAGGCGATAAAAGTGACTAGCTGCTTCCAAGCCAAGCCCACGGCTTGCTCCGGTGATGAGGATGGTTTGCCCGGTGAAATCATGGTTTGGAAGAGGGATTGGGGTGTACTGAGATTGAACAAATGACTTGAATGAGATTCCACTCATCTTTGCACGCTATACCGATAAAGTGATGTTTATTTGTTGAGGTTTGGCGGTTTATTCTGGGCGGTGATGTGTATAGATATTATATTTAACATGTGCTACAGGTTAAGTTCCATCTTTAACGTTGAAACGTTTAAATAATCCATTTTTATCACTAGACACTCATGTAATTATCCCACTTACTGAATAACACCAGACACTTTATTTGCGTTGAATGGTAACAGAGCTAAACTATCAGCTACTCTTGATAAATGCCGATTACTCACCATCCATCCCGACCGCGGAACCACGGCGAACAAGAGTCATGGACTGCATCGTCTGCCCCGAGCTCCCTTGCCAAAAACAGAAAGTGAAATGTCAATCAATATCACGAATCGGTTTGAGATAGATTCAGGTAGCATTCCCAGCTGCGCAGTCAGCAACGGACGGATCATGCAGGGAAAACGGCTCGCTAGAGTAAATTCCCAGGGTCCCGGATTCCCCGGACTAGTGGCCGTCGGAAATGTCGGGCTAACGGTAGTTGTCGTGAAGGGGGTGCGCTAGTATGGCCATACAGGGTAAGGATGCCGTCCGCATTAGTTGACAGGCCTACCCTGGTGAACTCTCTCTCTCTGTCGAGTCTGTTTGGCGCGCGCAAAGGCTGTTTGGTAGAACACTATTGTAGCTATCCGTAGAGCTAAGTTAGGTCTTGATTAGAATGTTTGCGGAATCATCCTCGGAAACTTTATTCAGTGACAGTATTTTCCCTATAGTCTACTTGACGCCCATTCAAATCCTGTGTCAGAGACATAGAATCTACTCGAGTGTAATTACAAGAGAGAATTTGACAACTACACAACACATTGTCACTATATTCTTGTTGTTATCAAATTGTTTATCGTTTCTTCGCGCAGGATGCCGCCACAAGATAATCCTACTTCCCCTGTGGCCAGCGGCAGCATGACCCAGACGCTCACCATCAGCGTCGACCGCGGCTTCTCTCACGGGGCATTCCAAACCTATCGCTCAGAAAGTATGCCTGTCTCGCATCTCGATATGCACAGGCAGCTTGAGTTGAGCGGAGAACTAGAACTGACCAACCCTGATGTGTCGTCTGTTCCCGCCAAGCTCCTCCTTGCCTGGGCAATGGTGGCTAAGTCGTTCGCTGGTACCGACAGTGTCGTTATTCTTGGTCCCAAAGCGGCCTCTATTGTCCTGGATGGATCATCGTTGGTCGTTGATCAGATCAAGGCCATTGGTTCCCATCTGGATGGTTCTGCTGCGTCTAACCCGGCCATAACTCCCGTTGTTGATCAGCCCCATCCCCATCTTCATCCACTCGCTCTGCGCTATGCATACAGCGAGGGTGATGGGATCGCTCCCATGCCTACCAATGCCCCTCTTTCCATCACATTCTCCAGTCGCCAAGGCCGTTGGTCGGCTGACTTGAGCGCTGATTCGAGGGTCATCGACCAAGGCCTTTTGCCACTCTTGTCCAGCACCTTTCGAAGAGCTTTCCATCACCTCCGTTCTGTATCATCCCAACTCACCCAGCGAGACATTTCCCTTAGTGACAGTAAAGACTTGGGAATGTTACAGATGCTCGCTGGCCGTCCTCCGCCGCCAGTATCCTCGCTTGTGCATGACATGATTGCCCAGCGTGCTCGCAAGCAGCCTGATGCTGAGGCTAGTATTTCTTGGGACGTCAGCCTAACTTATGCGGAGTTGGATGGGCTTTCAGACATTGTGGCATCGCACTTGGTTTCCATTGGCCTCCAGGTCGGATCGACAGTGGTAACTTGCCTTGAAAAGTCTGGATGGGTGCCAGCTATCTACCTCGCTATTCTCAAGGCGGGCGGTGCCTTTGCCCCGGTGAGTCCTGGTCTATCTGCGGATCAGCTCACTTCTGCAATGGGCAGGCTATCTCCGAGCATCGTTATCTCATCCACTCCAAACCTCAGCAGGTTTACCGGACTGGCAGAGCATGTTCTTGGCATCTCTGACATTCTTAAAAACCCTAACAACACCAAAATCCAACTCCTGTCCAGCATATCGGTCTCCGTACTCAACCCTGCTTGTGTCCTCTTCACGTCTAACGGCGTAGAGGAGGAGACTCTACTTGTCTTGGATCACGTTGCTGTCTGTACTTCAATCATCACCAACAGCAACATTCACGACTTCTCGCCCGCCACCCGAACACTGCAGTTTGCTCCGTATGATTCCAGAACTAGTATCGCAGATGTGCTCTTCACCCTAGCAGCGGGTGGTTGTGTCTGCACTGCGTCGGAACATGAGCAAATTGGTAGTATCGCCGACGCATGCACAAGAATGAAACCCTCAATGGTCTGCCTCACGCCCTCTTTAGCAGCTGTTCTCAACCAAGGAGACCTACCTGGTGTAGATACCATCATCTTGGCTGGAGAGAATCTGGACAAGAATAGCGTCGAGAAATGGGCCGCGGCAACAAATCTTATCAACGCGTACGCTCCCACTGCCGCTCTCGGCTACGCATGCTGTACAGCACCTCTTATCACTATATCATCCCCGCGCAACATCGGATGGCCCCGCGGCTGTGCCGTGTGGGTCATGGATCCTCAAGACCCTACCCGTCTCGCACCACCAGGTGCCGTTGGCCAACTGCTAGTTGAGAGTCCATTTCTTGGGCAGAGCTACGAGAGCGGCAGTGGAGACTCAGCTTCTACATTAGTTCCTCGCCCAGAATGTCTGAGTCGCCCTAACTTCTCTCCAGAGCCCGTAGGCGGTGAACGATGCTTCTTGACTGAGCACCTTGTCCACTTTGGCATTGATGATGGAACATTGCAGCTTGTTGGACATAAGAGTGCGAAAGGCCAGCTGTCGCAGTTCGACTCGTATCATGGCTCATCACCGGCTTCCTCTGTGGGCGAAACCCCTACTGTCACAGGACCAATCTCAACCCCTATGGCTGCCAGCGTCTCTCAAACAAGCCTAGACACCACTACCGTCGACGTCAACTTACAGACAGCTGATGCGCGTTTCACACTGCTGAGTTTGTCCCCTCAGAACCTGTCTCGTCTGGAAGCTCTTCTGCGCCCCCTGGGTCAAGTGCAAGAGTGCTATCCGTGTTGCCCGGTCCAAGAGGGCATCCTCGTCAGCCAGGTGAAAGCCCCAGGGACCTACAACATCTTGGTTATCTGGGAACTCGTGAACGCTGCCACTCTTTCCCTGGCTAGACTCCGAACTGCCTGGGAGAGAGTCGTAAAGCGCCACGCTCCACTACGCTCGACATTTGTGGAGAGTCTGCGCGATGGCAGCGCCTTTGACCAAGTCGTCCTGACCTCACCGTCCGTCGATGTGGTGGAGTTGCCATGGTTGGAGGACTTGACAGAAGAAGATGATATGATCCAACTGACAGCTCTCATTTGGGACAAGGGACGACCACATCATCGCCTAGGGCTGTCCAAAGCGGCCGATGGTAGATTGCGCTGCCAGCTCCTCATCAGTCACGCAGTCATCGACGGTCTGTCTGTCCAGGCTCTTGGCCATGACCTTGAGAGGTCACTTAATGGCGTTCTACCAGACAGTCCGCCCACGGATCTTCAACGCCGATATTTCCAGCAGCTGCAGCAGGTACCCAGCGACGGCGGCCGTGAGTTCTGGAGAACCTATCTCGACGGACTCTCTGGATGCCTGCTACCAAAGCTGAGCGACTGGACCGACCAAGGTCCAGCCCGAGTGTATACCAAACGTCGCGAACTTCCCAACGTCAAGCAGCTGAGGCGTTTCTGCCAGGAACAAGGAACCACGTTATTTTCTTTGACTCAGGCAGCGTGGGCCTTGGTCCTCCGGGCTTATACTCTATCTGACGACGTCTGCTTCGCCTTCATGGCCACCGATAGGCACCTTCTTGGTGATGACGCCGATCAAGCGGTTGGCTTCTTTATCAACCTGATGCTCTGCCGTGTAGGCCTCGGTGGCTCGACACCTATCGCAGATGTACTCAGCGCGCTGCGGCGAGACTTTGTTTCAGGCTTTCCGTATCAGCATCACCCGCTGGCGGAGATTGCTCATGAGCAAGGCGTTCCCGCTAGCCAGCTTTTCAACACGACCATCACGTTTATGTCAGATGATGAGAACGTCGAGCCTCACTGCGATGGAGTTCAGCTTCATCGAGTTGCTGACCAGGACGTTGCCGAGGTATGCCCCTTTCGCTGTTATCCGATAACTAGATAGATGCTTACCTTTTTTTTCAAGTATGACGTTGTCCTCCGAGTATTTGACAGTCATCAAGGCAGTGTTGCTGTCGAGTTCTCGTACTGGAACACAGCCCTTTCCAGCGCCCAGGCAGAAAATGTCTTTGGAGCGTTCCTAGCAGCCATCAACTCAATTCCACAATCGGCCACAGTTGACGACGTCCAACTCATGGATGAGAATATGAAGCGGCAGATTCAGCAGTGGAATCTGCAGCCGCCCATGCACGTTGATACTTGCACCCACGAGCTCATTCTCGACGCCGCAAAAGAGTATCCCGATGCACCTGCCATTGAGAGCCACGATGGCACCTTGTCTTACGGCGAATTCGATGTCATGACGGGAAAGCTTGCCTCTCACCTCATGAGCCTAGATGTTGGTCGTGGGGTCCCAGTCGTGTTCCGAATGGAAAAGTCGCTTTGGGCTGTCGTTGCCATGATCGGCATCATGAGAGCTGGGTGCCACTTTGTACCTCTTGATCCTGCCTGGCCCGCCGATCGTGCCCAGTTCATCATTGACGATGTAGGATCTAGCACCTTGCTGACCACAGAGGATACTCACGCGCTCCCATTGCAACACATCAATCACACCGTTGTACTCTCTCCTGAGCTTCTCAAGAAGCTGCCTACAGAGAATTATTTACCATCCCATGTCAAGCCCAGTGATCCTGCCTACATTTTGTATACATCAGGCAGTACAGGTCAACCCAAGGGTGTGGTGGTAGAACATCAGACGCTCAGTTCCAGCTCAAGGGCTCACGGGAAGGCCATGCTCATGGACAAGCAGACCCGTGCTTTCCAGTTCTCCTCATACACCTTCGACGTATCTCTGGGCGAGATTATGACAACGTTGGTCTATGGCGGTTGTGTCTGTATTCCGTCCGCTAGAGATCGGCTCAGCAACATAAGCGGCGCAATCTCCAAGCTACGCGCCAACCAGCTCTTCATGACTACCACGACGCTAGGCACCTTTAGTCCTCAGGACTGCCCCAGCGTCGAGACTGTCGTTTGTGGAGGAGAGTTGTTGTCGCAGGCTATCAAGGATGTCTGGGCTCCTCATGTGGATCTCATTCACGGTTATGGACCGACGGAAGCATGCATCTACGCCGTTTCTGGCAACGCAAACGATCCATGTCTTCCGCCATCCGTCATCGGCCATTCAATGGACGGCAATCGAGTTTGGGTTTCTCGTCCAGACAACCCACATATCCTTAGTCCTATAGGAGCATTGGGTGAACTCCTCATCGAGGGCCCTATAGTTGCGCGTGAGTACTTCAATGACCGTGTCCGTACTAACAGTTCCTTCCTAGATAAAATCCCCGATTCGTGGGGCACACCGTCTCCCTATCGCGTATATCGCACTGGCGATCTCGTTCGCTACAACATGGACGGAAGTCTGACATTCTTCGGTCGTCGTGATGGACAGTTGAAAGTGCGTGGTCAACGATGCGAGGCAGGCGATATTGAAAACCACCTCACCACCATCGAGCCCGATATCGCCCACTGCGCTGCCCTTGTACCAAAAGAAGGTGCTTGTGCCTCTAGGCTGGTGGCTGTCCTATCGTTCAAGACGACTCATCCAGTCTTGAGCACGACCACGGGTGACGTGCAGCTCCTTGACACCCAACAAGTCTCTGGCATCATAGCCAAGCTTCAAGAGACCCTTGCCCAACAGGTCCCTGGCTACATGGTGCCTCAGATATGGCTTCCAGTAGTATCTCTCCCTTCAACAACAGCCTGCAAGACTGACCGGCGTCGTGTTTCTCGATGGGTTGACCAGCTCGACAAAGCTACTCTGGACAACGTACTCAATCTTGCAACCACGCATTCTGCATCGCCTTCTGCAGACAGGAGTCCGGTGCATATGATGCTCGCAACGGCGTGGGGCGAGGCTCTTGGTACTGCTGTCGGTAACATTCCTGGTGATCGATCTTTCTTTAGCCTTGGTGGTGATTCTATCCTGGCTATCCTGGTCGTGAACCGGTGCCGCGCTCAAGGCATTGAGCTTTCTGTCAGCGATATTCTTCGAGGCCGTACCATCGATGAGATGGCCAACAACATAACCATCTCGGATCAGCATTCCAGTTCCATATCCAACTCCACCACGAGGGAAGTCACCCCTGCCCAGAGCCTTGCTCTTGGAACTGGCTATGACTTGGAATCCTGTCCACCTCGCCAATCTCGTACTACACAGCTTCAACTCACCAGTTCCATCAATCCACACGCCCTCAAAGATGCGGTCAGACAATTGACTCATCTTCACCCGGCCCTGCGAACCACATATGTGAAAGAAGACAATGCTTGGTTCACCCGAGAGAGTGCGGATGTAAACA
Source organism: Fusarium acutatum (assembly GCA_012932015.1). NCBI lineage: Eukaryota > Fungi > Ascomycota > Sordariomycetes > Hypocreales > Nectriaceae > Fusarium > Fusarium acutatum. The sequence goes on along the minus strand of JAADJF010000172.1, from coordinate 30,883 downwards.
AGGTGCTCTTGTTTACCTCCCATAACGATGTCCAAACAGTGTCCTCTCTTGAAAAGTCAAGGGCTTTGCTTGATGCCACTAATGGACCCCTCCTAGCCGCTGATCACTTCCCGGGTGAGAATAGGCTTGCGCTATCCGCCCTTCACATAACGCTCGACTTAGCATCTTGGAACCTCGTGCTCAAGGATCTTGACTGCATTCTATCAGGCTCTCCTGTTATTCCCCACGCCCGTCCAGCGATTGAGAGTCGAGCCTTACCCCGTCATACCGATGAACCCTCGGCAGTCGCTAATCTGGACTACTGGGAGCTTGACCCGGAGGAAACCTACCTACCTCACGATACGAAGTATGAGCTGCAAATCGACTCAGACGCTTCTCAACTTCTCCTCGAGACTTGCTCACGCTCCATGTTGACACCAGTGGACGTTGTGGTTGCGGCAGCTGCGGAATCAGTCTCACGAGGCTTCACGGATCGGACCGTGCCGGTGATTCACGTCGCAGACACTGCACATAACCATGTTGGATACGGCGATTCGGTGTATCCAGTCCAACTCCCCAATGACTTGGCATCATCTGGCACTGCCGGAGTAGCAGCGACGGTAAAGAACGCTCGTCTGGCTCCCGCTAAGGACATCTCTACTTACATGGCAGAGTCTTATACGCCCAAGGTTCTCGCCGCTCGTCTGCCCGAGATTCTCGTCAGACACCTCAACAATACAAGATTTCAGGGCAGCGTGTTGCAGCAGTTGGGAGAGAACCTCGACACTGCCACCCTTATTCCCTCCTGTATCAGCATCACCGTCAGCGCCAATGCTGACAAGTCTCTCGGTGTTGTAGTAGCGCACAGTTGGGACCTTGGTCAGCAGAAGAAGGTCCGCAAATGGGTTCGGATACTTCAGACAGCTCTTTTGGACACGATTAGAGCCGTCGCCAGGGCCAACTTTGTATCTCCTGCTGACTTCCCTCTCATCCACGTCCCAGATGACAAGGCATGGGAGCAACTGCGCAGTACCATTAACGAAGCATTGGGTCCTTCCGGTCCGACTGTGGAGGATGTATACCCTTGCTCTCCTGTACAGCAGGGAATGCTCATCAGTCAAGCCAAGTCCACTTCGTCCTACACAGTAGACGTTGTGTGGAAGATACATACACTATCTGGGTCTTCCGCAGTCTCCATAGCAAGACTGGAGAATGCCTGGTTGAAGGTAGTCCAGCGACACTCTGCCTTGAGAACAATCTTTGTTGATGGAAGTGCCGCTAACGAGGCTTTTCTTGCTACCATCTTACGCAACCCGTCGGCTCGTGTGATGCACCAGACAGTCGTGAATGAAGACGCTGTCCAATCTCTTTTGTCATTTGATCCAGAACTCCCCGTCGCTTCTCACGAGCCACCTCACGTTTTGACCATCGCGGATGCACAGGACAAGGTGTTGGTCCATCTGCGTATCAACCATGCCGTGGTAGACGGCATCTCACTTGACGTATTGCAGCGTGATCTACATCGCGCCTATGTCGCCGAGACCGACTCTGAATGGTCCATCTCAGACCAGTCATTCCGTGATTATGTCGCCCATGTCCAGGCACAAGACACAGACAAGTCCCTTGACTTTTGGAAGAACCGTCTCAACACTGTCTCGGCCTGTCGCTTCCCACAACTCCAAGTACCCGATGTTCCTATCACCAACGAGAAGCGCGTCTTCAAGACCCAGATAGACGACATTTCACCTCTTCTCAAGTTATGCCAGACCAACGGCGTCTCTATCTCGAATCTGGCCCAGCTTGCTTGGGCATTGGTGTTGCGGGCCTATACTAACAATCACCACGTGTGCTTTGGCTACATGACCTCTGGCCGTGATGCACCAATCAGTGGCATCGAGAGCGCTGCTGGAGTCTTTATCAACCTTGTCATCAGCGATCTTGCGCTGGATGATGCTATGACCGTCCGGGAGGCCTTGGAGTCGTCTCGCGCAGGCCTCGCCGACAGCATGGATCATCAATATTGCCCTCTTAGCAAGGTCCAGAAAGCCTTAGATATGGGCAGTGAGCCCTTCTTCAACACTGTCCTATCATGTTACCGCGAAGATGAGTCCGCACCATCAGAGACAGGAGTCGCTGTTGACTTGGTTCATTTGGATGATACGAGCGAGTTTGCCATCGCAGCAAAGATTGCTTATACTCGTTCCAGCATGGAACTCAGTCTGACATATAGAACTGAGGTAATCTGCCCTGAAGCAGCAGATGTGATAGGCGACGTCTGGCTCCGAACACTCCAGTCTCTTTCGTCTCTATCTGATACTAAGATATTTGACATCGGCTTGATGGACCCTCTCAGCAGCCAACTAGTCAAGAGATGGAATAAGCATGTGCCTGATCCCGTAGACGCTTGTCTACACGACATCATCACGGACGTCGCTACTCTTCAGCCTGACAAGGTGGCTCTTTACTCTACTGCGGGAACCCTTACATATGCTAAACTTGACGACTATTCAACCCGGCTTGGGCATCACTTGGTCTCCATGGGTGTAGGCCCCGAAGTCGTCGTGCCCCTACTCTTTGAGAAGTCCATCTGGGCCGTGGTAGCGATGCTCGGCGTTCTCAAGGCCGGTGGCGCGTTTGTGGCTCTGGATCCAGCTCACCCTGCTGATCGCTTGGCACTCATCATTTCGGATACTGGAAGTCCAGTGCTCATCATGTCCGCCATGCAGGCTACTGCTCCTCTCGTCACCAAGGCACTGTGCACTTTGGAAGTGGCCCCGTTCACCGTGGCTCATACGTCTATTCTGGACTTACCAGTTCTCAGCGACAAGCCTTGTCCTACTGTAACTCCCGACAACGCTGCGTATGTCATTTTCACCTCGGGCAGCACAGGCAGACCAAAAGGCGTAGTCATTGAGCACCGGGCTGTGAGCACCGGTACCAAAGAGCACGGCTCTCAAATGAGCTACACCAGCACCTCCCGAGTACTCCAATTTGCTTCATATGCCTTTGACGCCACCATCGGAGAGGTCTTCACAACGCTCGTTCATCATGGTACCGTCTGTATCGCTTCAGAGACAGAGCGCATCGAAGATCTAACTGGCTTCATGAACCGAGCTGGTGTCACTTGGGCCTTTCTGACCCCTGCAGTCGCCAGAATGATGACTCCCAGCGACGTTCCAACGCTAGAGACTCTGGTTTGTGGTGGTGAACCGCTTGGTGATCTGACCCCTCGCATCTGGAGTGAAAATGTCAAGTTCATCCAAGCATACGGTCCAACAGAGACGTGCGTCTTTGCATCCATCAGCGATCGCCAACATCGAGAGGTGCGCCCAGCTATCATCGGCCACATGATGGGCAGCGCTGCTTGGGTAGTCAGCCCCAGCAATTCAGACCTCCTCGTTCCCGTAGGTGCAGTCGGCGAGATGCTCATCGAAGGCCCCATCCTCGGCCGTGGATACCGCAACGACCCCGACAAGACAAGCGCAAGTTTTGTATGGGATCCCGAGTGGTCGGTGCATTATCCAGGGCACTCCAACGGGCGCCGTCTCTACAAGACTGGGGATCTGGTGAGGTATAACCTCGACGGTTCAATGGATTTTGTTCAGCGCAAAGACACACAGATCAAGATCCGAGGGCAGCGAGTTGAGGCTGGCGAGATCGAAAGTCACGTAACCAGCGCTCACAACGACGTACAGCATGTCTACGTGACCTTTGTGAAGAACGGTAGACTTAGCTCGCGTCTTGTGGCCGTCATCTCGTTGCAAGGGTTCGGCTCGACGGAATCCTCAAGCTCAGGCTCGCTCCAAGTCTTGCAGGGTGCCGACTACGAAAGAGCCAAAGAGCTACTACGCACAGTCACAGAATACCTTTCATCCAAGCTGCCGAGACACATGGTCCCCGCCGTCTGGGCAGTCGTTGAAGGTTCCTCAGTTCCGCTGACGACTTCTGGCAAGATAGATCGCCGCCAGATGACAGCCTGGCTGGAGCAAGCTGACGAGAACCTTGTGAGGCAGATTCTGGCCCTTGGTCAAGAGGAAACCGTCTCGGATGATTCCCTGACTCCAACAGAGGTTGCTCTACGCTCCGTTTGGGCTCTCGTTCTCAACCTGGATCCCCACAAGATCAACAGCGAGCATCGCTTCTTCAGCCTGGGCGGCGACTCGATTACCGCGATGCAGGTTGTGTCTCATTGCAGGAGTCAGGGCATTGCGCTCACCGTGAAGGATATCTTCAAACACCAGACTATCACATCCCTCGCGGCGCTTGTCGACAATGATGATTCAGCAGGGAACATTTCTCTACCCTCCACGAGTAGCAAGTATGACCTCTCAGACCCAGTTGAAGTGAACTTTGCCCTGTCGCCAATTCAGAAAATGTTTTTTGACCTGTACCCTGATGGGGTCAACCACTTCAACCAGAGTTTCTTGGTGCAAATCGCCTCGGGGAACAAGGTTGCATCGACAACCCTACACGCAGCACTAAACCAGCTTGTCATTCGTCATTCAATGCTGCGTGCCAGGTACACCATGAGTCAAGGCCGTTGGGTCCAGCGCGTTACAGATGACGTGTCTGGATCTTTGCAATACCAGGAGCACAAAAACGCTAGGCTTGGCCAGATAAGCAACCTGATTGACTCGGCCCAACAATCATTAAACATTCAACGTGGTCCCATTGTCTCTGCGAAGCTCATTCACCTGCCTAGTCGTCAGATCCTAGCCATCGTGGCTCACCACCTGGTCGTAGACATGGTTTCCTGGCGGGTCTTACTTGAGGAACTTGAGGCTATATTGACTGGTAGACCTCTCGCTCCCGCATCCGTGCAGCCTGTGCCATTTCAGGCGTGGGTTCGAATTCAATCATCTCTCGTTGAGGAATTATCCGCCCGTAAAGTCCTCCCATATCCAGTTCCCGAGCCGCGCCAGGACTACTGGGGATTGGATCTAGCCAAGTCAAATAGCTGGGCCTCGGTACGCGAGATAAGTTTCGAGCTCAACGAAGCCATGACTAAGGCGATTCTGGGACCTTGCAACGAACCTCTGCAGACCGACCCTCAGGACCTGTTCCTTGCTGCAGCGTTCCAATCTTTCGCCCAGGCTTTCCCCGACCGACCTCTCCCAGCCATTTTCACAGAAGGTCACGGCCGTGACGCTGATGTTGAAGTCGATCTCTCCCGCACAGTGGGGTGGTTCACCTGCATCGTTCCAGTTGCACTAGCTCAAGTTGTGCCGGAGGACTTGGTTGAGACAATCATGAGGATCAAGGATTCTCGCAGATCGATCCCAGGCCATGGCGTGCACTACTTCTCGTATCGGTACCTCTCCGAAGATGGAGCGACTAGGACTGAGTTTCGACAACACGACCAGATGGAGATCTTGTTCAACTACCACGGTCAGTATCAGCAGCTAGAGCGAGACGGTGCTCTCCTCCAACCGATCCCCGAGGGAGAATTTGCCCAGCGCGATGTTGATCCTTCAGCAAGCCGTTTGGCTGTCTTTGACATTTCAATTGCTGTCGCTGCGGGACGAGCTACAGTATCCATACTGATGCCTCAAAGCTTGACACCAACCCTCTCGCAGCAGGTTGAAGTCTGGAGTGATTCCTTCCAAAACAAACTTGCCGGCGTGATCTACATAACGAGTACTATGAAGTCGGAGTTTACCTTGAACGACACACCACTGATCAAAGATATATCCTACCCCAATCTCGCCGAGATGAAGACTCTTTGTCTTGAGCACACGGGTAAATGGGGACCAGGGAGTATCGAGGAGATATTCCCCTGCTCGCCAATGCAGGAAGGCATTTTACTCAGCCAGCTCCGAACTCCTGATCTTTACGACGTCCGTTTTGCTTTCGAGGTCTCCTCCCACGACGGCATACCTCGAGTGAGCCGGCTGCAGGAAGCCTGGGAACAAGTCGTCAAATGTCAACCCATGCTTCGCACCGTGTTTCTGCCAAATCTCCGTGGCAGTGGGTCATTTGACCAGGCCATTCTGCGAAAGCATCTTGCTACGGTTCATCATGTTCAACTAGAGGACCTTCCAGCGTCATCTGAGGATCTCGTCGAGAGAGTCCGCGAAACTATGGCTGAGGCACCAGCTAGTAGCTTTGAGTATGGCAAGGTTCCTCACGAGTTGACCATTTACACAGCTGGCGACCGCATGTTTATCCTTCTTCGATTGAGCCACGCCTTGGTCGACGGAGCATCTCTGCCATATATAATCAAGGACCTTCAACAGGCATATATGCACAATCTCCCAGCCACCCCTGGCCTGGGGTACAGGGAGCTAGTTTCCTTCATCCAGAAACAGCCCGTAGACCAGGCCCTTGAATACTGGAGCGGGTATCTCGATGGTTCTGGCCCATGTCGCCTACCACTTCTCCTTGATGATGCCGTGATCCCGTCTCCTGGCGCGTTGCAAGCACGAGATATAACCGTCCCTGAATCAGAAGCCCTGCGATCCCTTTGCGCCAAGTACGGTGTTACGATGGCCAGCATCTTCCACGCAGCCTGGGCTCTGATCCTGCGTGCATACACAGGCGATGATGAGGTGCACTTTGGCTACCTCGCCTCCGGCCGCGATGCTCCCATCCAAGGGGTAACTAACCTCATTGGTCCACTCATCAATATGCTCATCTGTCGTGTCAACTTTGATCGTTCTATGACGGTTGCTCAGCTTCTTCAGGATATATGTGCCGACTTCGCTTCCAGTATGTCGAACCAGTACGTATCCCTCGCTGAAGTGCAGCACGGTCTTGGTCTAGGCTCTGAACCGCTCTTCACTACTGTTGTATCATTCCAACGACACGACCCCACCAGTGCCGGTGCAGACGATGGTAGTGGCGGTATCAAGCTGACGGCAATTGATTCCCGCGATCCTACCGAGTACGACGTATCTCTCAACGTTGTCGATTCGGATCAAGAACTTTCCTTTACCTTCACCTACTGGACTTCCAAGATCTCTTCTGCTCATGCAACCCACATGATTCGAGCCTTGCTCTCCGCCCTGGCCAGTTTCGCTGAGAGTGTTGACCAACCCATAGTTAACGTCAACCTCGTCAGCCCTGAGACCCGTGGCGAGCTGGACGCTTGGAACGCGATTGGCATGCAGGAACTTCAGACGGAATGTGTACACACTCTATTTGAGCAGCAGGTTCAGGAGATTCCAGGCCGACAAGCCATTTGCGCCTGGGACCGCAATTTTACCTACCGTGAGCTCAACGAGGCTGCCAATGCCTTTGCCCATCATCTGCATTCTGGCGGCAAGGTCATACCCAAGCCTGATGACTTTGTCATCACGTGCTTCGACAAGTCGGCTTGGGTAACTGTGTCGCAGATGGCTATCCTCAAGGCTGGTGCGGCCTTTGCTGCTGTTGATCCAACTCATCCTACTGATCGCATCCAGACCATTGTGCACGATCTGAAAGCTTCTATCCTACTCACAGAAACCAAGTACAAGGAGCGCTTTCAGAGTATTTTCTCAAGGGTTGTCGTTGTGGATCAGGAGACCCTAGATTCCATTGACCCTCAACTTGATGCCCCTTCAACCGGGGTGAACGGAAACAATCTGTCATACTCCATCTTCACCTCCGGAAGCACTGGCCAACCCAAAGGCATATTGATCGAACACCAGTCTTTATCGACTGTAGCAAAGCACTTTTCCAAGCCCTATCAGGTCGACCGCAACACCCGAACACTGCAGTTTGCCGCCTACACATTCGACCTGTCTGTCGGGGAAACCTTCATCACCCTTCTCAACGGAGGTTGTCTCTGTATACCCTCAGAGCGTCGTCGACTAGAGGATCTGACTGGAGTGATCAACGATCTCCAAGTCAACTGGGCCTTCTTGACACCAACCATGGCAGACATCTTGGACCCAGCCCTCGTTCCCAGTATGAAAACTCTCGCCTTGGCAGGAGAGGCTGCCACGTCAGAAAACATCCGCCAGTGGCATGACAAGGTCCATTTCATCATTGCATACGGTCCTGCTGAAACGACTATTTGCTGCAACGCCACAGATCGCGTCACAGCAACTAGCGACCCTGCAAACTTTGGCCCGGCTAGGGGTGCAGGCATCTGGGTGACGGATATGGATGATCCCTCTATACTGCTACCTGTCGGCGCAGTAGGGGAACTCCTCGTCGAGGGTCCCATTGTCGGGCGAGGCTACGTTGACCCCGTCAAGACGGCAGAGGTCTTTATTGACCCTCCTGCGTGGCTTACAACACAGTATCCGAGAGTCTACCGGTCTGGAGACATCGTTCGGTATAACCCTGACGGTACTTGCTCGTTCGTCCGTCGGCGAGATAATCAGGTCAAGGTCCGGGGCCAGCGTATCGAGCTGAATGAGGTAGAGGTCCATGTATCCCAAGCCGACGCAGACCTCCGTCACACTGTTGTCCTGCTTCCCAAGACAGGTGCTTGCCAAGGACGTCTGACTACAGTGCTCTCGCGTCGCCAACATCAAGAAGACGTTGAAGCAACGCGTGTGCTGTGCCCCGTGACCAACGAAGAGGATAAGGCTCGCAACGCCGCCATCCGAAGCAAGTTATCTTCAACATTGCCTGGATATATGATACCGAAGATTTGGATCACGGTGGAGCAGCTACCGCTTACCACCAACGGCAAGATGGACCGTCGACAGATCCAGAATTGGGTGCAGGCCCTGACCGATCAAGACCTAGCAAGAATCGTTTCATCGACAGAAAATACGGCCACAGGATCAGGAGTTGCCAAAACACAGACGCCCATGGAAGCGCAGCTTGTCAAAGCCTGGAGCCAAGTCCTCAACTTGCCCGTCAGTTCGTTACCGCTAGACCAATCCTTCACCAGTCTCGGTGGCGACTCCATTTCGGCGATGCAGGTTGTTTCCAGGGCCAGAGAGTGCGGCGTCACTGTTTCCGTTGACAACGTTCTTCGCAGCCAATCTCTTTCAGAGCTTGCCATCCGTGCGCGTTTCAAGGCTCTCGCCCCCAACAGCAACGAGACGCAATCTATGGTCGTGGAGAGGTCAGAGCCGTTTCCTCTGTTGCCTATACAGCGCATGTTCTTCGAGATGAATCCTTCTGGCAACGACCATTTCAACCAGGCATTCACGGTCCGACTCTCCAAGAATGTAGCTGCTGAGCAAGTCGAGACTGCCATCGACACTGTGGTGAAACATCATCCCATGCTTCGTGCGCGCTTCCTCAAGGATGACAACGGTGACTGGACCCAGCAGATTCTGCCTGATGCTGAGAGCACCTTTGCATTCCGACAGGGAAGCTTCCCATCTCTGTCTGATGCGCTGCCTGCTCTCGATGAGCTGCAGACTAGCCTCGACATTCAAAAAGGACCCCTCGTAACATCCTATCTCATCAACCTTCCTGATACTCAAGTCCTATCCCTCACAGCTCATCATCTGATCGTCGACCTTGTATCCTGGCGTGTCATACTCTCTGATCTCGAGCTTTTGTTGTCATCTAAGTCTGAATCTCTTCCATCACTAGCCCCAGAAGCTGTCTCGATGCCCGCTTGGACTGAGGCCCTCCTCTCGCGAGCGAACGACTACCATGTCGAGTCAGTCCTCCCATTCACTGTGCCATCGGCCGACTTCGGCTTCTGGAGTATGGATCGCGGCCGGGAGAATGTCATGGCAGATACAGTTGTCATCCAGTCACGTTTAGATGCGCCCAGCACCGCAGCACTCCTAGGCCGCGCCAACACTGCCTTTAGAACAGACCCAGATGACTTGATGCTAGCTGCCCTGGCCTTTTCCTTCCTCCGCGTCTTCCCTGAGCGATCGGTCCCGACGATATACGCCGAGGGTCACGGTCGAAACGCATGGGATGATAGTATCGACTTATCACGCACCGTAGGCTGGTTCACAACCATGTATCCTCTTGTTTTCTCCAAACCTACTCTCGATCTGGTCCAGATGGTCCGTCAAGTCAAGGACATGAGACATAGCATCCGCAACAAGGGATTTCCGTACTTTGCCTGTCGATATCTTACCAAGCAAGGTCGTACTGCCTTCAAAGAGCATACCGAGATGGAAATCCTCTTTAACTACCTAGGTCAGTACCAGCAGCTACAGCAGTCTGATACCGTTCTCCGTGAGCTTCAAGAACCACTTGAACTTCAGGACGCTGCGCCAAGTACACCTCGAATGGCACTTATAGACATCCTCGCAACTGTCGAAGGCTCCGAGCTGGTCCTGTTACTGGGCTATAACGCAAGGATGGGCCATCGCGATCGTCTACAACTCTGGCTGCATGAGTACAGCGCCGCCCTGCGATCTCTATCGACAGAGCTTCCCGCTATTCCTCCCTCCTTCACTCCAGGAGACTTCCCCCTCCTCGGCATTGATGATGCCGGCCTCAAGTCCCTAGCCGCGGCGTACGAAGCCAAAGTTGGATCTTGGGACCCAGCAGTGATTGAATCAATCTACCCGTGCTCGCCGTTACAGCAGGGTATCCTTGTCAGCCAGTCCAAGGATCCCAAAGCTTACGTTGTGTACGCAGCGTGGAAGATCCGCCCTACACGTGGAATGCCTTTCGATGTCCAACAGCTCAAGAACGCGTGGCGGCGACTTGTGCGTTATCACCCCGTACTCCGGACTGTCTTCTGCGAGAGCGGGAGATCCGACGGGGGGTTCGCTCAAGTTTTGTTGAGGGCCGATAGCCCTGCTGCCGAGCCCATCATAAAGGAGATGCATTATCGGGGATCAGACCCTACAGAGTTCCTAGGATCCTCAACCTCGTCTCTACCAATAGACAAGCCCCCCCACGTTTTGTCCATCTGCACCACTGTTGACGAGACGTACGCATCTCTTCAAGTCAGCCACGCCCTGATCGATGGTACTTCTATCAACCTGATGATGGACGATCTCGTGCGTTCTTACAACGGCAGTCTGCAAGGATCCGGTCCATCGTATAACGACTACATCTCCCATGTTTTCAGCGAACCTATTGCTCGATCGGTCTCCTACTGGACGGAAACTCTCGTCGACACTCAACCTTGTCTCTTCCCAGTCCTATCTGCTGAAGGCACAGGTAGAATGTTGAACAAGATCACGCTTCCTGTCCCTAGCACTACCACCGATGCTATGCGCCAACTTGGCCGTGCGCATGCTATCTCCGTCTCCAACATCTTTCAGTTGGCTTGGTCCCTGGTACTCAGGGCTTTCACGGGCTCAGATAGTGTTTGTTTTGGCTATCTGACATCTGGTCGCGATGTACCAGTAGACAGAATCGAGGCCATGGTTGGCCCACTGATCAGCATGCTCGTCTCCAGCACCACATTTGGGGCTAGCGATGATGAAGCACAGTCCGCCCTAGATCTACTGAAGTCGATCAATCGTAGCTACCTTGATAGTCTACCTCACCAGCATTGCTCGCTTGGTAGTATTCAACAGGCCCTGGGTGTTAGCAACACAGGGCTCTTTAACACAGTCATGTCTTTGCAGAAGATAAATGAAGAGGCCGAGACACCAGAAGAGTTTGGTTTTGACATCGTGGATTCCCACGACCCCAGCGAGGTATGCAACCTCATTGATCTCCTGTGGAATAGAATACTGACGAGAATTAGTACAACATGACTCTCAACATCCTCGATCTCAACAAGATTGTCGAGTTGCATTTCACATACTGGACAGACAAGCTGTCGGATAGCTATGCTTCGGCGGTTGTTGACGCTACACTCCGCGCATTAGAAGCTATTGTCGAGGACCCAAGCCGTAAAATGCCCGTTATCGATCTCTTGGGCGATTCGGAACGCCGACGCATCATAGACTCGAACAGCCAAAATCACCCACCCATGCAGACGACCGTACACGCTCTCATCGAAGCCCAGGTGAAGGAAATCCCAGATCATTGTGCCGTGACCTCGTGGGAGGGCGAGCTATCATACACCGAGCTCGACCGTTACGCCACCCGCCTTGCCGTACACTTACGCAGTCTCGGCGTCGGGCCTGAAGTTACAGTTCCACTGTGCTTCAAGAAGAGCATGTGGACTGTAGTTGCCATGCTGGCTGTTATGAAGGCCGGAGGTGTCTTTGTACCTCTGGATCCTGCTCATCCGTCCGATCGTATACAGAGCATTGTTGAGCAGCTTCCATCTCGTATCGTTGCACTCACATCACCAGAATGCGTCCTCACAGTCGCCCATCTTGTCGACAACACCATATCCGTCGATGCAGCCTCTCTTGCGCAACTGGAGAACGATTCGAGTGCTGGGTCTCTATCTCCTGGCGCCACACCGTCCAATGGCGTGTATATAATCTTCACTTCTGGTTCAACCGGTCAACCTAAGGGAGTGCTTCTTGAGCATAGTGCCGCCGCTACAGGAACAACAGCCCACGGTCACCACATGTCTTACAGCCGAGAGTCAAGAGTCCTTCAATTCTCTTCATATGCTTTTGATGCCTGTATTATGGAGATTATTACAACTCTTGTATACGGCGGCTGTATCTGTGTCCTATCGGAGGAAGAGCGCATGAATGACCTCGTTGGGGCTATTAATCGACTTAGCATCAATTGGGCATTCCTTACTCCGGCTGTTGCCAGAATGATCGAGCCATCTCAGGTCCCTAGTCTTCGTCTTATCGCCCTTGGAGGCGAACCTCTCGGGCATACTGTCTTACGGAAGTGGAACACAGTAGACACATGCCAGGTTGTTCAAGTCTATGGGCCTACGGAATGCTGCGCAATTTGTACACATGACTACAGAAAGGGATTCGAACCAAGACCCGAGATCATCGGCACGGCCATGGGCTGTAACATCTGGGTCGTTGATCCCCGGAATCCCAACATCCTCATGCCCACCGGCGCGGTGGGTGAACTGCTTATTGAAGGACCTATTCTGGCGCGAGGTTACCTGAATGACCCTGCCAAAACTCAAGACGCCTTCTTGACTGGTCTCTCGTGGCTTCCTAACGGTCGATTCTACCGCACCGGTGATATGGTCTCCTACTCTTCCGAAGGGAAAGGGAACAAGATCGCCTTCGTCCGCCGCAAGGATACACAGGTCAAGGTCCGCGGTCAACGCATCGAGCTGGGAGAGATCGGCTACCAGATTGGCGCCTCACACAGCAGCATCGCCGCTCATCTTGTTGTACTTGGATCCCGAGGCAAGTTTTCTGGAAAGATCGTTGCCATCCTGGCCTTGCACGGATTGCCCACGCATCAACAAGATAACGACGAACCCCTGCAGCTTCTTGATAGGCCCCAAGACCTGGTCAAGGCCAGGGCTATAATTTCGGAAATTAGCGAGTTCATCAGCGATAAGTTGCCCTCTTACATGCAGCCTTCCGCCATGGTTGCTGTCACCCGCATGCCCATCAACTCGTCTGGAAAGCTTGAAGCACGTCGGGTCACCACTTGGGTAGACGGCCTAGAGGATGAACCATACGATGGCATCATGCGTTTCCTCGATGAGCCCGATCGCGAACCCGATGTCAGCTCCCTTCACAAGAGTGAGACTGAAGACATTATACGGGCCGTGGTTGCCGAGGTGGTCAACTTACCGCTGGAACAGGTCCCTCTACGGCGTTCCTTCTTTGCCTTCGGTGGCGACTCCATCTCTGCCATGGCAGTCGTTTCTCGCTGTCGCAGTCACGGTATCGAGTTTGCCGTCTCGGATATCTTCAAACACAAGACCATCACTGCCCTCGCGCAATTCGTCAGCCAGGCCAATCAACTGATCGCCGCAAGAGATGGGGACGGCATCGATAGGTCCGAAGAGATCAATGTGGATTTCTCTCTATCTCCTATTCAGCAAATGTTCTTTGACATGTACCCAGATGGTGTCGATCACTTCAACCAGAGCTTCTTGGTCCATATTCCGAGCACAGAGGATTTGACCTCTACGGTTGTGCACGATGCCATCCGTCAGCTCGTGGATCGACACTCGATGCTACGTGCTAGGTTCAGTGACGAAGACGGCGATTGGGTTCAACGAGTAACTACTTCTGGGGATTCCAAATCACTCAACTACCAAGTCCACAGCGGTGTCGCGGTTGAAGAGGTGGCCAATCTCATTGATACTGTACAGACATCGTTGGATATTCGCACCGGTCCCGTCATTGCGGCGTCTCTTATGAACCTGAACGACAAGCGACGGATCCTGGCCTTGGTCGCCCATCATCTTGTCGTCGATATGGTCTCATGGCGGGTTCTGCTGGAAGAGCTAGAAGTCATCTTCTCTGGCAATGGGCGCACACTACAGAATATACCGGCGCCAATGCCTTTCCAAGCCTGGGTCCGCACTCAGCCCGGTCGAGTAAAGAGGTGGAGTCCATCGCGTGTGCTCCCTTATGATATCCCGAAGCCCCGAATGGACTACTGGCTTTCACGTGGAGAGGCCAACATGTGTGGTACCACTCGCGAAGTCGGCTTTACGTTGGACGTAGATACAACAAAGGCACTCTTGGGTATTTGCAATGAAGCTTTTCAGACAGACCCCCAAGATCTCTTCCTCGCAGCTGCCTTCCAATCCTTTGCCGAAGCCTTTCCCGACCGTGGTCCCCCGGCCATCTTCGTCGAGGGTCACGGGCGTGGTGACGCTGCTGCTGAAGGTCTAGACCTCTCTCGGACAGTCGGATGGTTCACTTCCATTGTTCCCATCGCCTTGCCAGACGGCGTCGTTGCTCCTGGCATCCTCGACACCCTCATGAGAATCAAAGATGCCCGCAGGTCGGTTCCAGGCCAAGGTGTGCCATATTTCTCCTATCGGTACCTATCCGCAGCTGGCGTGAGAAAGTTCCGAGACCATGATAAGATGGAGATCTTGTTCAACTACTTTGGCCAGTATCAACAGCTCGAACGAGATGGTGCCCTCCTAAGACCTGTAGTTGAAGATGAGTTCCCTCGAGCCGATGCCGATGCCTCCGTTGAACGACTCGCCATCTTCGACGTGGCTGGCGCTGTAACCGCTGGTCGGGCTACAGTAACTATTACGATGCCTGGCGCCTTATCTCAAGACCGCATCGACGGTGTCAGTATCTGGATTGATCGTCTTCAGCACCATCTTACAAGCCTTGTTCACGCGACGAGCGACATGTCACCAGGCTTCACCCTGAACGATATGCCTTTGATAAAGAACATGTCTTATGACGATCTCTCTGATATGCGCGAAGTATGCCTCGAACATACCGGCCTTTGGGGTCCCGGTGCTATCGAGGAGATATTCCCATGCTCTCCCATACAGCAGGGTATCTTGCTAAGCCAGGCTCATAAGCCCGATCTGTACGATGTGCGAGTCGCTCTTGAGGTTAGCTCACGAAGTGGTTTACTACGGGCGCATAGCCTGGGAGAAGCCTGGAGACAGGTCGTTCAGCGACAGCCAATGTTACGTACCGTCTTCCTACCAAACATCCGTGGCAGTGGCTCGTTTGACCAGGCTGTCCTACGGGATCCCCTACCATCGATTCGACATATAGACCTGGGAGAGGCTACAGACCACATTACGGCTTTAGAAACGGTCAAACAGACGATGGCCGAGACCAGGGGCGACATCTTTTCTTATGGAAAGCTTCCACATGAATTTATAACCTATACAATCGGCAGTCAGACTTTCGTGCTCATTCGCCTTAGTCACGCCTTGGTAGACGGCTTCTCTCTACCTATAGTGCTAAGTGATCTCCGGGAGGCCTTTGCCCATCGCCTCACTACCAAGCCAGGTCTCTGCTACCGAGAGCTGGTGTCGTTCATCAACCAGCAGCCTGCTGATCAGGCTGTCGGATACTGGGTCGACTTTCTCAAAGACTCAACTCCGTGTCGGCTCCCTCCCCTCCTTGACGACGCCAGTGTCCCTTCGCCAGCAGAGCTAGAAGCGATAGAGGTAGTAGTGCCTTGTTCCAACTCGCTGAGAGCTCTCTGTGCCGTACATGGGGTCACTATGGCCATCGTTTTTCACACCGCCTGGGCACTGGTCCTACGTGCCTATACTGGTGAAGATGATGTCATGTTTGGCTATCTGACATCCGGTCGAGACGCGCCTATCGAAGGTGTAAGCACACTCGTTGGACCCCTTATCAACATGCTCACCTGCCGTGCTATCTTCAACGATCGCAGCAAGACTGTCCTGCAGCTACTTTCACAGTTACAGGACGACTTTATCGCGGGCATCTCTAACCAACACGTATCATTGGCCGAAATCCAACACCATCTTGGCATCGGCTCAGAGGGTCTCTTCACATCCATCATTTCATTTCAGCGGCATGACGCTGCCGCAGGCGCCGCCAACGATGACGACGGCATGCTCAAGATGACGCCGATAGATGGCCGTGACCCCACTGAGTACGATCTTTCTGTCAACGTGCTCGATGAGGCTGATCAAGATATACAAATCCACTTCACCCACTGGACGTCCAAAGTCTCACGTTCCCACGCGAAGCATATGATGCGTGCGCTTTCAGCCGCCCTGGCTGCTATCTCCGCAAACCCCAATCAGGCTTTAGTCAAGCTCGACTTGGTTAGTGCCGAAACGCGACGTGAAATGGATGCTTGGAATGCCACTGGAATCCCGTTCGCATCCGATGAGTGTATACATGACATTATTGAGCGACGTGCTCACGCTATGCCCGATCGTCAGGCCATCTGTGGCTGGGACCGGACATTTACGTACTCCGAGCTTGATCTAGCTGCCAACGCCTTCGCCCACCATATACACTCCCTGCTTGACCTCAAACCCGATACCTTTATCACAACCTGCTTTGACAAGTCAGCCTGGGCTATCGTCGCACAGCTAGCTATTCTCAAGAGCGGCGGCGCCTTTGTATCCATTGATCCTTCACAACCCGCTGACCGCGTCGAGACCATTTTGTCGGACCTGGGATCACCCCCAATCTTACTGACCGAATCGAAACATCAAGACCGTTTCAAGGGCTTGTTCCAGCACATCGTCAATGTCAATGAGGATAGTCTCAGCTCTCTGGGTGTTGCCAAAGGTCCCCCTTTGACTTGTATACGCCACAGTAATGCAGCCTATGCAGTATTTACTTCTGGCAGTACGGGTCGACCCAAGGGCATCATCATCGAGCATGGGTCTCTATCCACAGCCGCACGGGTACAAGCTGGCCCGTATCAGATCACACGTGATACCCGGGCTTTACAGTTCGCTGCTTACACATTCGACGTATCAATCGGCGAGACCTTCTACCCGCTGGCTCAGGGAGGCTGTGTTTGTGTCCCTTCAGATGCCGGTCGACTTGAGGACCTAGCTGGCGCGATTAATAGCCTAGCTGCAGATTGGGCTTTTTTGACCCCGACTGTCGCTGATCTCCTAGACCCCTTACATGTCCCTGGCCTCAAGACGCTGGTCTTGGGCGGTGAAGCACCTACAGCTGATAACATTCGTCGCTGGCATGATAAGGTGTTCCTTGTTAATGGCTATGGCCCTGCAGAGACCACCATCTGGTGTAACGCCACAGGCCGTCTCAAGGGAAACAGTGATCCCGCTAATTTTGGCCCACCGATGGGTGCCCGCGTCTGGGTAACCGATGCTGACGACCCGTCTATGCTGCTCCCTGTTGGAGCCGTCGGAGAGCTCCTTATAGAGGGGCCTCTGGTCAGTCGTGGCTATACTGACCCTGAAAAGACCGTGGCGGCTTTCATCAGTCCACCCGAATGGATGACGACGGCCTACCCAGGAAAACACATCTACAGAAGTGGAGATATCGCTCGCTGTCGCCCTGATGGTACCTATTCGTTTGTACGCAGACGGGATAACCAGGTCAAGGTACGTGGTCAGCGAGTTGAGCTCAACGAGGTCGAGGTGCATATATCACAGGCCAAAACAAGCATTCGTCACGCCGTCGTGCTCTACCCGAAGAAGGGTGCTTGCCAGGGTCGTCTTACTGCAGTACTGTCACATCATTCTCTGGGAGGTGAAGAACTGGGTCCAAAGCAGACATCGCCTGGCTCGGGAGGCATCATTGCCGTGCAGAGCGATGAGGCTGTAACCGCCAGCGATTCGATTCAGGACACAATTTCATTGACGCTACCGCCATACATGGTTCCCAAGATTTGGATCACTGTTGAACATCTACCATCTACAACAAACGGCAAGATGGATCGGCGTCAGATTTTAACCTGGCTGGAATCACTAACCGATGCCGACTTGGCCAGCATCGTCCAACGCCATTCTAGCACAGCTGGATCAGCAAAGTCACCGGCAAAGCCTAAGACCAAGATGGAGGAGCATTTCCTCCAAATCTGGTCCAGCGCTCTCAACCTGCCCGCTGATTCCATTCCTCAAAACCAGCCCTTCACCAGCCTCGGCGGAGACTCTATCACCGCCATGCAAGTCCTGGCGAGGGCGAGAGATCGCGGCATCACTACCACTGTCCACGACATCCTTCGGAGCCGATCTATAGCTGATTTAGCCGGCCGCTCCCGTTTCAAAACCCTGCAGACCAACGGTGCAGATGATTCCAAGGCTTTGACAGTAATTACTGACCAGCCGTTTTCCTTACTACCCATCCAGCGCCTGTTCTTCAAAACTCAGACGTCGGTCAACCATCACTTTAATCAGTCGTTTATCGTCCGCCTCACGAGGACTTTCACAGCCGAACAAATTCGTGTGGCTATTAGGGCCATTGTTGAGCATCATCCAATGCTCCGTGCAAGGTTCCTTCCCGACGACAATGAATGGAAACAGAAGGTTTCTTCAGACATCACTGGAAGTTTCAGCTTTCAACACCATCATGTTCCCAACCTAGCTGACTCTGTCGACGCTCTCGATAAGCTTCAGGCCAGCCTGAATATCAGTCAAGGACCGTTACTTACATCCTGTCTCCTCGAGCTCTCAGATGGCCAAGCGCTCTTCCTTGCCGCCCACCACCTAGTCGTCGACCTTGTTTCCTGGCGCGTTATCTTGGCTGATCTGGAGAAGCTCCTGGCGGCCACTTTGGGAGCAACAAGTCCTCCATCACTCGAGCACGAGGGTGTCTCAATGCCGGCGTGGACAGAGGCGCTCATACAAAGGTCTACTGAGTATGACATTGACTCCGTGCTTCCCTTTACGGTTCCTGCTGCCGACTTCTCATTCTGGGATATGCATGCCGCAAAGGAAACAAATATCATGGCAGACACCGCCTCTCTCCAGGTGCAGGTTGAGGCAGCCAGTACTGCAGCGCTTCTCGGTCCTGCGAATGCAGCCTTTGGCACAGACCCAGACGATTTGATGATTTCAGCCCTTCTCTTCTCTTTTCGAAGTATATTCCCTGAGCGCTCATCAATCCCAACTGTATATACAGAGTCCCACGGCCGCAATGCATGGGATGATGGTATCGACCTATCCCGTACTGTTGGCTGGTTAACTACCATCTACCCTGTTGCTGTGTCTGATTGGGGCAATGCAAACCGCGACCTTCTGTGGACAGTCCGCCGAGTTAAGGATATTCGTCGAAGCATTCCCGGCAAGGGACTACCGTACTTTGCGTACCGATACCTAACTGAAGAGGGACGGGTTGCATTTGAGCACCATGAAGATATGGAAATTCTTTTCAACTATTTGGGACAGTATCAGCAACTGCAAAAATCTGACACGATCATCCAGCAAATCAGCGAAACGGGTTTAAGCACGCAGGACTCTGCCGATTCCACAAACCGATTGGCTCTCATGGATGTAGTGGCAGCAGTCGAAGGTTCTGAACTGGTTCTATCGCTTGGGTATAATATCAAAATGCTGCACAAGGATCGCTTCCAAGCGTGGCTGAACAGCTTTAAAAATATGCTGGAGACCCTTGCTTCCCAGCTCCCCGCCATCCCAGCCACATTCACCCCAGGCGATTTCCCTCTGTTGGCTCTAGGAGAAGATGGTCTCTCTACACTCGCAGCCGCCTGCAAGGCCAAGGTGGGTAGTTGGGGCCCTGGTGTCGTCGAAGCGGCCTACCCCTGCTCCCCGTTACAACAAGGCATTCTCCTCAGCCAAGGCAAGGATGACGCAGCATACGTGGTATTGGGCATCTGGAAGGTGTCTCCTGCAAAGGGAGGATCTCCAATCGATCTGGGACAACTACAAAACGCCTGGCGCCGTCTCGTCAAATATCACCAGGTCCTTCGTACAGTTTTCTGCGAGAGTGGCAGAAATGACGGTATTTACGCCCAAGTTGTCCTCAGAGAGACGGCAACAGCAGCTCAACCTACGATGGAAGTTCGAAAATATGATGGCCCTGATGCCCTCGAGTTCCTCCACTCATCGACCCCAGCGCTGCCATCAGACAAGCCCCCTCATGCGCTGCTCATCTGTGATACAGGCATTGATGCATATCTTTCATTCAGGATCAGCCATGCATTGATCGACGGGACCTCTATGGGACTTCTGATGAACGATCTACTTCGCGGGTACCATGGACTGTTGGAAGGAGTTGGACCTTCCTATGAATCCCACATTGCTCACGTCTACAACAAGCCCGTATCCCAGTCCCTCTCTTACTGGTCTGATACACTGGCCAACGCACGCCCTTGCCATTTCCCAGTTCTTGTGGACGCAGAGGCAGATGACAGGGTGAGGTCGCTGAACAAGATCACGCGGCTCGTCCCAGGTGTCGAGGCCATGCGTCTGCTCAGCCGAACCCACGGGGTGTCCATTGCCAACTTCTTCCAGGTAGCCTGGGCATTAGTCTTGCGTGCCTTCACGGGCTCTGACGACGTCTGCTTTGGTTACCTCACTTCAGGTCGCGATGTTCCTGTCGACCGCATCGACGAGATTGTCGGCCCTCTTATCAGCATGCTTGTTTCAAGTACCGACTTCAGCATGAGTGATGGTGCCCCCTCCGCACTCGAGCTGCTACAGACAATGAATCGCACCTACATCGACAGCCTTCCCCATCAACACTGCTCGTTGGCCGACATTCAGCGCGTGTTGCGGATCGGTAATAAGGGTCTTTTCAATACCGCTATGTCGCTGCAAAGGGTGACTGTGGGAGACGAGATTCCAGGACAGATTGAGGTCGACGTTGTTGAGGGAGATGACCCCAGCGAGGTAAGTACACTCGAATCTACTCACGCAGGTAAGACGTTTAGCTCACACGAGGAATAGTATAATATCACATTGAACATAGTCGATTATGGTGAGACTATCGATCTGCATTTCACGTACTGGTCCGATAAGCTATCCGATAGCCACGCATTGGATGTTGTCGAGGCCATACTACGTGCCCTAGATGCAATTGTCCAGGACCCTCACCGCACTCTACCGGTCGTCGACATGCTGGGAGACAGCGGTCGCAGGCGCATCATGGAATGGAATGGAGACGGACAACCACAATCCGCTATCAACTCGACCGTCCATGGTCTCATCGAAGCCCACGTCAGGGAGTCACCAAACCGCTGCGCCGTCGCCTCGTCGTGGGAGGGAGAGCTTTCCTATGCCGAGCTTGACGACCACGCCGCCCGGGTCTCGGTCTACCTGCGTAGTCTTGGTGTTGGACCTGAGGTGACGGTACCGCTGATCTTCACAAAGAGTATCTGGATGGTTGTCTCTATGCTTGCCGTTATGAAAGCAGGCGGCGTGTTCGTGCCTCTAGACCCAGCCCATCCCCCTGAGCGCATCGCCATGATCGCCGAGCAACTCCCCAACAGGACTGTAGCGCTGGCATCACCTGACCGTATCGGCCTTATCTCCGGTCTCGTTAATAACGTTGTGGCGTTGGACGCGGACGAAGCTGCCCGCCTCGCCAAGGACGCTGACGGAGATGACGATCTGTCATTAGATGCCGCTACGCCAGATAACGCTGTCTACATCATCTTCACATCGGGATCGACTGGCCAGCCAAAGGGCGTCGTGCTAGACCACCGCGCCACCGCAACAGGCACCACAGCTCACGGGCGTGCTATGTGCTTCAGTAAGGACGTGAGGACGCTACAATTTTCTTCTTACGCCTTTGATGCCTGCATCACCGAGATTGTCACTACCCTTGTTTATGGAGGCTGTGTTTGCGTTCTATCAGAGGACGAGCGGATAAACGACCTTGCAGCAGCTATCAACCGGCTACAGGCCACCTGGATGCTGCTAACGCCTGCAGTAGCTAGTACACTCGACCCGTCAGAGGTACCCTGCATCCGTTACATAGCTCTAGGAGGAGAGTCCTCAAGCCATGCTACCAACAAGAAATGGAGCAAGGGCGGCTGCAGGGTCCTCCACGCCTACGGGCCAACGGAATGCTGCGTCATGTGCGCTTATGACGACAGGACCGGACTACCTACACGCCCTGAGGTCATTGGCGGCTCTGTAGGTTGCAATACGTGGGTGGTTGATCCTCGTGACCCAACTGTTCTGATGCCTATCGGTGCCGTGGGCGAGCTCCTCGTCCAGGGCCCGATCATGGCCCGCGGATATCTCAACAACCCTGACAAGACGCAAGAGGCCTTCCTGGACACTGGCCTTCCACTGGTGCCTGGACTCTCCCGTGCATACAGGACAGGAGACCTCGTCTCTTACTGCTCTGAGGGCAAGGGTAACAAACTCACTTTCGTGCGGCGTAAGGACACGCAGGTCAAGGTGCGAGGCCAACGAATCGAACTGGGCGAGATCAGCTACCAGATCAGTGCCTCCAACGATAAGATAGGGACCCAAATGGTAATGCTAGGGTCCCGCGGTACCTTGAACGGAAAGATTGTCGCCATCTTAACCCTCCGTGGCTTACGCAGCACAGACGACGGCGGGGATAGCGAGCCTCTGCAGATTCTGGATAAGCCCGAAGACATACAACTCGCCAGGAACATTGTGTCAGAAGTTCAGAACTATATTGCCGACAAGCTGCCTGCCTACATGCATCCTTCAGTCATCATCGTCGTAAACCGGATGCCCATCAACTCGTCCGGCAAACTCGAAACTCGACGTGTGGCTCAGTGGATTGATGAAGTGACGGACGAGATGTACGAGCGCATCATCAGGAACCTGGCTGACACCGGGCCAGAGGCCGGACCTGAGAGCGCCCACAGCCCCGTAGAGCAGATCATCAGCGAGGCTGTGGCTGAGGTCATCAACCTGCCTGGCCAGGTCTCCCTGCGCCGCTCATTCATCAGCATGGGAGGCGATTCCATCACCGCTATGCAGGTCATGGCCCTCTGCCGACGACGAGGCGTTTCCCTCCCTGTGCAGGACATACTCAAGAGCGCCAACATCATGGCCATGGCGGCCAAGGCACAGCAGCTCGGGGGTTCCTCCGTTGACTCAGTCAAGGATGAGGACGAACTTGCACCCTTCCCCCTCTCGCCCATCCAGAAACTCCATCTCACGCAATTCCCCGATGGCGAGAACCACTATAATCAGAGTATGCTCCTAAAGCTGCGACGCCCTATATCTGAGACTGTGCTTCACGCGGCTCTTTTGGAGTTGGTTCGTTGTCATCCCATGCTCCGCGCCCGTTTCAATAAAGGACCAACAGGTGAGCAATGGACGCAGAGGGTGACCAACGATGTCCAAGGCTCGCTCTCCTACGCCGCTGCCGAACTTGACTCTTTGGGAGAGGCCCAGGATATCATGATGGAAGCCGAACGTGGCCTTGATATCACTGCCGGCCCGCTGATGGCAGCCAGGCTAGTACGAGTCCATGACTCTACGTCTATCTTCCTGGTTGCGCACCATCTTGTCATAGATCTCGTGTCCTGGCGGATACTCCTGCGAGATCTAGAGCAACTGATTGCAGGGGCTTCATTACCTGGGACACAGATGTCCTGGTCATACCAGCGATGGGCTCACAGTCTCGAGAAGTATGCCGAGACAAACACATCGACTGCACTCGCGCTTCCGTTTACCCCAACAGAGCCAGATCTCGATTTCTGGGCACTGCACGAGACTTCTAATGACTTTAACAATTTGGTCCAGGGCGACTTCACTCTAGACCCTTCCCTAACCTCGGCCCTTCTTCACGCTGCAGACAAAAGCCTCAAGGCCGAAGTCCTCGACGTCCTACTAGCCATGGCCGCACACACCTTCTCCGTCGTATTCTCTGACAGAGCAGCACCCACGTTCCACACTGAGACTCATGGAAGAGACCACCCGCAAGATGCAACGCCTTCAGTGCATGAAACGGTCGGTTGGTTCACTGCCATTGCCCCCCTTGTGCTTGACGCCCCGAGTGATGACTACATTGACTCTGTCATCCGTGTCAAAGACATGCGTCGTGCTATACCAGGCCTGGGAGTGCCCTACTTCACAGCCAAAACACTCCAGGGGTCCCAGATTCTACCGGTAGAGCTCCTGTTCAACTACCTTGGCCGATTCCAACAGCTTGAGCGCGACGATGGGCTCTTTGAGTCTCTTCCAAAGTCCATGGGTCCCGTCGATGTCAATCTTTCAGCTGCCCGTCTATCAGTCGTTGATATCTCTGCGGTTGTGGAGAAGGATGCCCTGACCGTGTCCTGGAACTACGGTGCACAGATTCAGCATCAGGACAGGTTGTCCAAGTGGTTTGCCCTGTATGAGAAGGCACTACATGAGGTCGCCTCTGCACTACAGCAGACATCCTTGCAACTCACCAAGAGCGACGTGCCTCTTCTGCCAATCTCCCACCAACAACTCAAGTCACTCAACGAGGCACTAGCAGCTGTGTCGCGCAATGGTGTTGAGGCAGTAGAGGATGTTTATCCCACGTCGCCCATGCAGCGCGGTATCCTTCTCAGTCAGTCTAAGGATGCCTCGCAATATGATGTCCATCATGTTTGGGAAATTACCCCTTCCAAAGGCCAAGACTCGCAGGTTGACGTTTCTCGCCTCCAGCGTGCCTGGTACCGCGTCATCCAGCGACATTCTATGCTCCGCACCGTATTCATCGACAGTCTTGTCGATGGCTCCCCATTCGATCAGGTTGTCCTCAACAAGTTCCGTCCCTCCATCAAGTTACTGACATGCGATGATGATGAGGATTATGACTCTATGATGGAAGAACTTTGGGAGTCGGCGCATGGAACCTTCGCACCAAATACTCCTGCACACCGCCTTGCAATTTGTGTCGGTCCCCAAGGAAAGGTCTACGCACACTTCCAGGTCAGCCACGCCTTGATCGATGCGGGTTCCTTGAGGACTATTATCAGGGACTGGGCTCTCGCTTATGCCAGCCCTAACCTCACCATGGTGCCTGGCACGCCCTACTCAGCCTATATTGCCCATATTCAAAAGACGTCCCTCGATGCATCCCTACGCTTCTGGTCAAACCTGCTCGAGGGTGCAACGGCATGCCGTCTTCCCCGACTCACTGATGGTCTTGCACCCACAGATCAACGCGAGATCCGTCATCTCCATACCGACGTCGACTCAGGAACCCGCCTCAAGACCCTAGCAAAGCAGCTCAACATCTCCATGGCCAGCATCTTCCAGCTTGCATGGGCCTTGGTGCTTCGCGCCTACACTAATCTCCAGGACATATGTTTTGGCTATGTTTCCTCGGGTAGAGACGTCGAGCTTGATGGCATCACAGACGCTGTAGGACCATTCATCAATATTCTTGTCTCCCGCATCGTATTTGGTAGAGGAGACACAGCTGCTGCAATGCTCAAACAGCTATTTTCCACTTATCTGGACAGTCTACCGCACCAGCATGCGTCGTTGGCTGACATCACGCACGCACTCAAGATGCCTGGTGGAAAGCTATTCAACACAGCCTTTTCATTCCAGAAGATCTCCCAGTCCAATGGTTCTGCCAAGGCTCAGGACCTTCCACTCTCGTTCCGCTCTATCGGGGGAGCTGATCCCACAGAGGTATGTTGACCCTTGCTGACGACAGGCAACCTTTCAGAGACAGTAGAAAGCTGACACATGACAGTTTGACGTCACAATCACCGTGATCGAGTACGACTCGAGCATTGAGTTTTCGATTCAATACTGGACCTCATTCCTTTCCGAATCCCAAGCCAACAATCTCTCCCAGAGCCTCCTTCAGGCTCTATGTGCTATTGAAGTCACTCCATCAGATGCTGTCGAGACTCTCGATCTTATGCCCGCATATCACATGGACCAGCTCAAGTCGTGGGGCAATCGTCTCCCTCCCATCGTCGACAGACGTGTTCACGACCTATTCGACGACATGGTCCGCAGTACACCAACAGCACCTGCTATCCACGCGTGGGACGGGGAATTCACGTACGCCGAGCTAGACAGGGCTTCATCACGTCTGGCTGGTCTTCTTCTCGAGCAAGGTGTCAAGCCCGATACTTTCGTTGCTGTCTGCTTTGAGAAATCAGCCTGGGTCGCCGTTGCGTATCTCGCCATCCTCAAGGCAGGCGCTGCCTTTATGCTCCTGGACCCAGAGGCGCCCATAGAGCGTATACAGTACATGATGGAACAGACCAAAACATCCGTGGTTCTTTGTTCTCCCACATACAAGGACATGGTCGATGACTGGGAGGCCGCTGCCATCGTGATCAGGGAAGAGGTTATGAGCACGTTACCTGATTTCGCTGGTCCATTCCCGAATATTCCAAGTTCCAACGCCGCATACATAATCTTCACGTCTGGCACGACTGGCAAACCCAAAGGCGCTATTATTGAACACGGTTCATACTGCAGCAGTGCCGTTGCGCAGATGAAGGCCTTGTACATCGGGCCCGGGTCTCGCTTTTTGCAGTTCGCTTCCTTCATGTTTGATGCCACCATGATTGAAATGGTCACGCCCCTTCTTACAGGTGGATGCGTCTGCATACCACGACGACAAGATATCATGAGCGACTTGCCTCGCGTAGTAAGGGAAATGGACATCAACATGGCGATTCTCACGTCTTCCTTTATACGCACCATGAGCCCTGAGGAAGTACCTACTATCACAAGGTTAATCCAAGGCGGCGAGCCTTTATCCCAGAAGGACATTGACATTTGGGCTGACAAAGTACAACTGGGCAATGCCTATGGCCCCAGTGAATGCTCGGTCATGGCATCTTGCCTATCGGATGTGATGAGAACATCTGAGCCGTCCAACATCGGCTACCCGGCGGCATGTGCCCACTGGGTGACAGAGCCAGCCAACATGCACCGTCTTGTTCCTGTCGGTGCCATCGGCGAGCTCCTCCTAGAAGGCCCAACACTCTCACGAGGCTACATCAACAATCCTGACAAAACCGCCGAGGCGTTTGTCACGGGACTCAAGTGGGCACCGCAAGTAGGCCGGGACCCTGCGACGCGTTTCTATGCCACTGGAGACCTGGTACGGCTTAACTCTGATGGTTCAGTTACTTTTATCGGCCGCAAGGATACACAGATCAAGTTACATGGCCAACGCATGGAGTTGGGAGAGATCCAGCATCATTTAACAACCATTGATGAGATCCGACACTCGGTCGTCTTGAGCCCATCCGAGGGTCTCCTCCGAAAGCGACTTGTAGCTGTCCTTGAGCTTGTAAACATTTCCTCCACAGCTGCCTCCTCCCAAGATATCCAGCTTATCGCGCCATCCCTCCGCCCAAAGGCCACAAAGAGTATCCAGCGCATCCGCGACCTTGTCACCCAGCGTCTTCCATCCTACATGATTCCATCCACCTGGATCGTCGTACAAAGAATGCCAACCATGATATCTGGAAAGCTCAATCTTCCCGCCGTCCAATCCTGGGTCCAGAACATCAACGACGAGACGTATCAGGAGATTCATGCAGCAGAGGCAGTCAGCGAGCTGGACCCGAGCGACAAGGTCGCCATGCAAGTCAGTCTTAAACTGAGCTCGCTTCTTGCCAATGCCCCTGATGGCACAGGTAAGCCAGAAGACTTTGTGGGCAAGGATATCGTCCCGATGCAGTGGGGTCTGGACTCTATCACAGCTATTACACTCTCTACATGGTTGCGCAAGACTTTTGGTGTAACCATCTCGCTCGCCACCTTGCTCTCTCTTGAGACAAGAATTCGAACACTTGCCGTGATCATTGAGGATCATACGGCCAAGACCGAATCTTCAGGTCCATCCAAGGTCGAGTCTATCACAGCATCAGCACCCACAGCAAAGGCGGCCGTCGACCTACACGCAGAATTTCAACATTATGACCACGCATTATCCCAGCTACCAGTATCAGAGATCCCGAATCCTGGCGTTGCTCAAATCCCATCCAACTTCCTTGTTACAGGCGCAACTGGTTTCCTCGGTAGCCAAATCGTCAGGCAACTCGTCCTCCGACCTCAAGTTAACAAAGTATTCTGTCTCGTCCGCGCAGAAGACGACACTCAGGCTCAAGAGCGAATGATGGAGGTGGCCCGAAAGGGACAATGGTGGCAGCCCGACCTTTCCGAGCGTATCGAAGCATGGAGCGGCGACCTGGGCAAACCGCATCTCGGACTCAATGGCACACGCTGGGCGTCTGTAGTCGGCAGTTCCATTGATGCCATCATCCACAATGGTGCTGTGGTCCACTGGCATCTCAGTTATGGTGACCTCAAGGACGCCAATGTGGGCAGCACGTTTGGCCTTCTCTCAGCTTTATCGAAAGCCCCATCGCCTCCGCGCTTCGTCTATGTGACGGGCGGTTATTTCCCCGATGGAGATAAAACGGACAATGAGGTCTTAGACCTACTGCAAGATGGCGATGGTTACTCGCAGACAAAGTTCCTCTCCGAAATGCTCGTCCGCTCTCATGGGCAGCGACTACGTCGCCATTCGGCAAAATTCCCTACACCCGTTGTCATTCAACCGGGCCTCGTTATTGGTGACGCAGACCATGGAGTTTCCAATCTCGATGATTTCCTGTGGCGGGTTGTAGCTTCTGCTGTTCGCGTTGGTGCCTACAATGCCGACGAGTTCAATGACCCCAACGCATGGCTGCTGGTCGCTGGCAGTGATCAGATCGCTGCGTCCGCCGTGGATGCTTGTATGATACCAGTCTCTGCCTCGGCAACAACCCCGCCATCTATTCGTTTCGTTGATGGCGTCCCTGTGAAAGAGCTCTGGAAACTACTTATCGATCAATTCGGCTTCTCTCTTCGTCCCGTGTCTGGCCCAGAATGGCTCCAGGCTCTTGAGGAAGACATGGATAGCCAAGGTCCTAGTCACCCGCTCTTCCCTGTCTTTGAGTTTCTGCAATTGAAACAAGGAGCTGTCGGCACGCTTAAACCCATAGGCGGCGTTTCTATATGCCCCCAGGATGAGACTCTACAGCGTCTCAGGCGAAGCCTTGAGTACCTCAACGAGATTGGTTTCTTTACTTCATCAGGTTCAGGTGCTCCCTCTTTCTCCAAAGCTGCTTTCCGCCGTACTGGCTTGAGACCTGCTAGGACTGCGTTCTTTTGAAAGATGTTAGCATAGGGTTGACTATAGTGTTCTACTTTTTGTATTACTAGTTTTAAGAATTCAAGTTAAGAATCCGGCCTTTCGTCAATGACGAAGTGAATCTGCTCCTTCCAATTGGCAAAGTTGACCCCCACGGCTCCTACCTTGTTTTGCTTCTGTAATTCTGCCCGATAAGTGCATAATGTGCGACTACAACACCTACAAGTCGGCCAAAGGAGGCGCGAAACTAACATGGCAGTGCTGGAAAAGGTACGCCTAAAGATGAGAGTTGATGGTCCAATAGACTCTATGTACCTAAGACATAAAAGTAGACCTATACCTTGAGCCACAAACTTTCATTCGTGGAAGTGTAACATTGGGAGGCAGACTATACCCTTGATGGTCTAGTCAACGTTGGGCTCAATGTCGGTAGGGGCATCACCCGACTGCCCCGACTCGAGATCTACACGTAGTCTAAATCACCCTTTTAATAATTAAATGAAAGCCCTCAATTAGACAAGCAAGAGTCATCTTTACATAATTCAACTAACTTGAGATAAGCTGCGACCAACAAACAAAAATAAGTTAAAATGTTAGCCTGAGATAGCCATGCAAGGAGAGGCGCGACGCGTAGAGATTAGCGAATAAGCATACAATTAGCAGGTAGAGCGCTCTCCCTCGTCTGTTGCGACGCAATGCGACATGAGTCAACGTGACTATGGAAAGCGGCTTCCCAGGAGGACAAGGCAAAGAGCATTTCAATGCTGCGCTGTTGGTAAACTTGAACGCGCATATGGTCGCGAAAAATAAAAAACGGATAAGAGCGATGGTATTGGCTTCACTTAATAACTAGTGCGTGATTATTACTGGACTTTCCTGTGTTTAGTACAGTGGAGTGACAAAAGTTTGCCCACCCCCCACTGATTTCCCAACCACTAGAATTTCAACACATTACTTCACTTATATATTTATCTATCAATTGAAGTCCAATAGTAATAATATATATATCATTTGAAAGCTCTATTTCTGGCATTTAATATTCTATATACCATCCCCTTGCCTGAATGCAATGGCGTAGTCTTAACTCTAGAGAGTTAATGCACTTCAATATCTTAGCTTGGGGAATTGCTGCCCACGCCGCCTCAATACATCTTGTGAATTATGCGATATTGAGCTTGTTTCTTTTTAAATTTTATAGATGAGGGAACATTATATGTAACTGTATCTTTAGAATTGCCTAGACATTCTCAATGGGACTTAGGTCTGGTGATTCAGCAGCCAATCGATCTAGGATATCACATATTTAAGGAGCTAAGTTGTTATTATATCTGCTGTATGGATTCTTACATTATCCTATTGAAAATCTCAGCTTCTGTTATAAATTGGTAGCAATCCTTCCTCTAAGGCTTTCTGATATAATTAAGCAGTATATCTATTATTTTCTACTATTTTATCTTATGTTATTGTAATAATAGATAATCTTCCTATCTTCTAAATTGCAGCTCAGAACATAATGGAAATTATAGGTCTAATATAATCTATCTAATTAATAAGATCTTAATTGTATTTTTCTTAAGGAAATCAGAAGCAATAGGCATTAGAGTTATTAGATTTATTCTATATGGAAACTTCATTAGAATTAATCATCTAACGTCTATAATAAGTGAGCGATATAGATAAGCGAATGATGCACTTTTCCTCATATATATTATCATTAATGCAATAAAATTACTATAACC
>JAADJF010000171.1:0-68622 GCA_012932015.1 Fusarium acutatum | reverse complement strand
TTGTCTGTCTCGCTCGCTTATCATGTACGTTATACTAAACTTATACTGAGCTACCTAAGTCTTTCTGTCATTTAGGATCAAGGACCTAAGTTTTCTTTCCTCCCCTAGACGTTGCGCTGGACTAGGCAGGATTGGTCGAGTTATTATCTTAATACGATTACGCTTTATGCATACTGACATTTGTTAGTACGGTATCTTCATCTAACACTCCCTCCAACTCCCCCAAATCTCGTTCAGCAATCTCCCATGAATTCCGGCAATTACCAAGCCGGATAATCATTGCATCCCACTAACTATACTTCTTTCTCCCTGGAACACCAATCAAACATGTTTATACAATGAAGGGAATGTGCTGACGCGGGGTTGAGGATAAGCTTACTGCGCTGACACTGCTGACATCTTTCTCAATGACTATAAGAACCTCGAAAGATCAGTCATTTTAATTGTTCTAATTCTATAAAATACTTGTCGCACTGTCGTAGCATTATCAAAATGGCAATCACAGATAAAATTCACCCGATCTATAGCCTCTGGTTCTTCTGGGTCGACCCCATCCTGACTCTTATCGGAATGTACGTCAACTTTATCGACCATGATCTCGCCATGCAGGCCTTCTTCATAAATTACCCACCAACCGACCACTTCCGCTGTTTCATCTACCAGATCGGCGGCATGGGCACGTCATACCTAATCATCCTCGTCGTACTCCTCCGCTACACGCACGACATTTTCATATGGAAGACAGTGCAGCTAGCTATCTTACCAGCTGACTTCACCATGCTCACGGCTATATACATCGGCATGCGCATCTCTGGCAACTTAGCCCTTGCAGATTGGCGCTGGGAGGATTGGTTCAGTATTGTAGTCACGGGTATTTGTACCGTTCTCAGAATCGCGTTTGTGCTGGGCGTTGGGGTCAAGGATACGAGGGGGAGAGCCAAGAGGGCTTAGTTCAGCCAAGAAAAAGGCACAGCACAGCCGGTAGGGCTGAGAGAGATGAGATTTTGGTGGCGGACGGGAATGATAATGGCTAAATTCGGTTTTCGTGGGTTGGGTTAGCAAGCGCAGACTTGAGGCTCTGCTTGCGCCGCAGACTCACGATGACCTCAAGATGCCAGTTCCTGGATCGGAAGAGTTTTCCAGTGTCGTACAGAAACACGCGGAACCCCACTCTTGACTGTTTTTTTTTCTCTCTACTACCGTTTCATTCTTCCGCCGTGGAACAGGAATTCAATGCTGTTTTCTGGTTTGATTACAAGTGGAGACTTGTTAATTCCTAAAGCGGTATAAATCCAAACTTTTCGCTGCCCAAGCAGGTATTTCACGCGGATCCGCAAGGCCCATGACTCGATTTCTCTCCTACAAAAAGTGATCACCACTTTGAGTTCCTGTTAAACGTCTGCCTGATAATCCCTGCGATGATAAAAATTGGGTAATTGGGGTTGATTCTTCTGTGGAGGAATTCGGCCCTTTACCCAGAATCGCGGGGGTCATAGCGCCCCCGTGATATCCTCGTTCTACCCAAAATCGCGTTGTCTACCACGCGAAGAAGCTATACACCAGGTCCGTTTCTTTCCGTCTTGTTGGAGATGGTGGGGTTTTTTGGAGTCATCTGCTTGAGGCAACGGGCCGACAGTCGAAACGAGCAGAGTCGGTTATCCAAGGTTCTTACCCTGGAGATGGAGACACAGCGTGGTGAGTACATACGTCTCCGCATGTATGTTCGCCATGGGGAAGTGTTAAGGTTGATTTGTGGGTTGTGTTGCAATTGGACGGGGGACGTTGGGCGCGGTATTTTACGCGACTGCTGTTGAATGATGCCGATTGTCCGGAAGCAAATCATAATATCTCACAAATAGAGGTCTAGATCGAGAAATAAAAGTTTAATCGACATTAGTTGTGTTACATTGTGATGATTCGTAAGCTGTCAATTGAAGCCAAACATGAGATCCGTTGGCTAGGCTTAGGGTAGCTTTCTCACAGTGAGGCATCGTCATGTTACCACTGATTGACAGCCAAGAGATGCGGCTGAATCATGGCGAGATCGCAAAACGCTCTAGTGCTCGCTTCAGCGGCCGCTTTCATTCAATCAGTCTAGTCTACCACGAGGTCCCATCTTGGCATGGGAATAGCAATGCCTTCGACTTGGCATTGCCTTACACATACATCTCTCTGCATCTCCGACATCTCGTAACACTCTGGCAGGAAAGTTATGGTCATGCCACGCTAGGAGTATTTGTTCCAGTTTTCTTCACGCCAACGTTTGTTGGTCCTCCATTACGAAATGGCTGGCGGAGAGAAACAGGGCGACCGTCATCCCGCTCCCGTGACGTAAAAGGCTTGCCGTAGAACATTTCTAGAAAAAGGAACATCATTCATCCGTGGTTAGTCTCATGTCGATCCCTCCCGGGAGTTGCACCAGCCAACATGCCAATGTGACCGCCCACGCGACTCATTGGTCTACCCACCGGACCGACACATTCAATGCGACCCTTTAAAGGCTTCTCGGCAATGATGGATGGTTCGATGAGCCTGTTAGAGAAGAGGATCGTCCGAGTAAGCATCATGTCACTGGTGATAATCGCGCGGTGATCCCGCTCTAAAGTATTCCAATCCTACGTCGCCTGCGTTATCGATACAAGGAGACGCGTTATGGTGAACTCCACCCCATAATCGATCGGCTCAGACGGCATCTTCTGATGGAGAACCAGCGGCGAATTGTTCGGTGCTACCGTCGTGGGCCACGCTCCGCATTAGCTATACTATTCCCCATAACTTTGTGCCGTTGCATTTTGCGGTGCCCCATGGCGAAACAGACTACTCACATAAAGTCTCTCCAGACTTGCGGAATTGTGGATTGCATATAAAAACCTGGGGTTTGCCGCGATAAGCAAAATTCCTACTTCCCAGGTGTCACAGACAACCTTTTCCCTCCCTCTATATCCTATATACAATTTTTGCTTAGCTCTCACATCATGGGCAAGAGTCGACAGAACTCGACCACCACGGTCGACCGTGAGAAGGATGAGATCCAGAAAGCTATGGGCCACGAAAAAGCAGAATTCGAAGCCCTTGAAGTAGCTCGTCATGGCGGTCGTGAGATCGACGAGCTCATTGACGACATGGAGCGCCAGCTCGATGAGTCTGGTGGTCTGAAGAAGGGCTTCTTCCAGGTCCAATTCGCTAACCCCAAGCACTTCACCTGGCTCCTGGTAGCGTTCGCATCCATGGGTGGTCTCCTCTCTGGTCTTGACCAGTCTCTCATCAGCGGCGCGAATTTATTCCTGCCTGACGACCTTGGTCTGACTGATCATGAGAACAGTCTTGTCAACTCTGGTATGCCGCTTGGTGCTGTTGGTGGCGCGCTGCTTTTGTCGCCTGCGAACGAGTACTTTGGTCGAAAGGGCGCTATTATCATCTCTATTATTCTTTACACTATTGGTGCTGCCTTGGAAGCTGGTTCAATCAACTTTGGTAAGTCGTCTGCCCCCGCACCATCATCATCATCACCCTGCTGACCGTTCAGGTATGATTGTCTCATCGCGTGTCATTCTCGGTCTCGGAGTCGGTCTCGAAGGCGGTACAGTTCCCGTCTACGTCGCTGAGACTGTCGAGCGCCGAATTCGTGGTAACCTTGTCTCTCTGTACCAATTCAACATCGCCCTCGGTGAAGTCCTCGGCTATGCTGTCGGCGCCATCTTCCTCAACGTCCCCGGCAACTGGCGCTACATTCTCGGTTCATCTCTCCTCTTCTCAACCATCATGTTCTTCGGAATGCTCTTCCTCCCCGAGTCTCCCCGTTTCCTCATCCACCAGAAGCGCCACCTCGATGCCTACAAGGTCTGGAAGCGCATTCGCGGTATCGAGGACCGTGAGTCTCGTGAGGAATTCTACGTCATGAGTGCCTCTGTCATTTCGGAGGAGAATGCTGTTGCTGAGGGTGCCAAGAACCATCGCTTCCCTTGGATGGACTTCTTTACTGAGCCTCGTGCTCGTCGCGCTCTTGTCTACGCCAACATCATGATTCTCCTTGGTCAGCTTACTGGTGTCAACGCTATCATGTACTACATGTCTGTTCTCATGAACCAGATTGGCTTCGACAAGAAGGAATCTAACTACATGTCCCTTGTTGGTGGCGGATCTCTTCTCCTCGGCACTATTCCCGCCATCTTCCTCATGGAGAGGTTCGGTCGACGCTTCTGGGCCATAACTATGTTGCCTGGATTCTTTATTGGACTCGTCTTGATTGGTGTCAGTTATCAGTTTGACGTTAAGACCCAGCTGCAGACTGTCGAGGGTCTTTACCTCTCCGGCCTCATCATTTACATGGGCTTCTTTGGTTCCTACGCTTGTCTGACCTGGGTTGTTCCCTCTGAGGTCTATCCCACCTACCTTCGAAGTTACGGAATGACTACATCTGATGCTCTTCTCTTCCTCGCCTCTTTCGTCGTCACCTACAACTTCACTGCCATGCAGAATGCTATGGGCAGGACTGGTCTTGCTCTGGGTTTCTACGGTGGCATCGCGTTCATTGGTGAGATCTACCAGATCTTCTTCATGCCTGAGACCAAGAACAAGACTCTGGAGGAGATTGATGTTGTCTTCTCTCGACCTACCATGGATATTGTTAGGGAGAACTGGGCTGGTGTCAAGGAGACTACCCACCTCCTCCTCACTGGACATTGGCACAAGGTCTTTGTTGAGCAGGCCATGACTGATCCCAAGGATCAGGTCCAGGTCTCTCATGCTTAGATGATCATTATGATATTGGTGATGGATGGGGTTGATTATTTAACGTTGATGATACCAAGAGTAAATAGTTACTATTAATGACAAAACTCAATGCTCAGCTATGTTATTGTGTCTAGGTGAAAAGACTTCAGCTATGAGACGGTTGACAGTTCAACATCATGCCACGCAATCGAATTGTCTTGATTATTCTAAACTTATACAACGTATTATAACTTAGTTGAATCATCCTGGCTCTAAATTATGTTAGGTGACAGAGATCACCCTTTTCGCCTGCGTCCGAATATCCCTACTCCAAATCTATTACCACCGAAGAATTATTTTAGCTTTCCTCTCCATCATACCTATAAATACCACGATTTTGTAGTTGCGCCTGGAACAGACTCTGTGGTTCAACTCGCTGCTCCGTCTCCAGAAAGGTAGCATTGCCCTTTGGCTCGTTACCATTTTCACCACACCCAATGCACCAATTGATGCCAGTAGGTGGAGACTCAAACTCACAATATCCATCTATGTTCCAGCCAACACCACCATTGATGGACCAACCTTGCCCTGAACCTTTGATATTGCGGTTCACGAAGTACGTCGCTACTGAGGTATCTTCTACTAATAAACCCTGAGCCCATCTCTGATGAGGGTATATGGTCTGAGAATTAGACTGGGTCTTGTGACGAAGAACAGCATTAGGGCCAGGTGTCAACGATCCTGTGGCGACGGAGAAGCACCGCGCAGACGAGATACCAACCTGCTCGCAGTCTTGAATGAGAACTTGTGAGCCTTGAATCATGATGTCAAAGGGGAGAGCACTCCCCGAGATATCCTTGTCTCGGTTCATGGTAGTATTCTGGATGGTGATGCGAGAGGCGTCTTGGTCAATCTGGAAGAACTTGTTGAAGCCCTTGAGAGTGAGGCCACTTGCCCAGCTATCAACTGTCCAAGATGGGAAGCGGACGGCAGCAGAGTTGCACGTCTTGTCACTGAGAGGGGCCCCAGAGCAAGTGTCAGGTACCTCAATGGAGAGGTCCCGAATACCCATCTCACTGTTGGTTTCAGGAGGGGTATAGACAATGAGCTCTGGTTGTAGATAGTCCAGGTCAATATTGTCTGTCAAGGGTATCTTAAGGGTGATGTTGTTGCCATAGACACCGCTGATCTGATTTGGCGTCATAAATCTTTTGTTCTCCTACATAGGGTCAGTAAGTACACAGTTATAAGGAAGGACCACTACATACCGGTATCCATGTTTGGGATGCATCGTCTCGCACTAGGTTATTCATGCCGTTGGCCTTGATCCAAGACTCTGTGGCTATTCTAGCGACATAGACTAGTTGGTCCACCGCAAAACCACTGCTATTAACGACCTCAACTGAAGACGAGCCAATGGGAACATAGTCATTGGTGATGTTTGACCTAAACCCATACTTGGGCTTGGCAGTGTTGCTAGAACCAAGCGTGAAAACAGGCACAGATGGTTTCTCGCTCAGTGACAGAACAGTCTTACCACCGGCAGACCCAGTGACGACAACGTTGCTAGACAGGTTCAGGCCCGCAGTCATAGGCCATTTACCAGCAGGCAGGATGACAGAACCACCGCCTGAAGAAGCAATACTATCAATAGCAGCCTGTATGGCGGGCCTCACGTCAACACTATTATTAAAGGACACAGTGATGTTGGGGGCGGTGATGCTGGGCAGTATGATAGCAGAGTTATGATACCCAGCAAAGCTAAAGTCAGGGATCACATCCCCACGAGAATTCATGATTGTCGTCCAATCAAACGCATGATGCTTTTTCTTAGCCAGCGTGAAGTAGGTCGCACACGTGACGGTGACAGTGACGACGATGAAAATGGCAACGACGGAGATAATGGTCCAGCGAGAGAAACACTGTCGAGGAAGAGGCATCGGGAAAGTTCCAAAAGGGGGAATAATTCAGGTGGTGGAGTAGCAGCGCTGCTACTCATGTCGGAGCGAGGGGTTATATAAACCGTCAAAAGGCACGGGACAACATTCGGCAAAGTGTGGCTGGAATGAAGAGTGACATCTAGAACCCACTGATTAACTTTAACAGTCAAGCATAATCGTCATCACTGGTTGGCTAGTTTATCCGTGCAAAAAGTATATCGTTAATTGCATCATTATTGATAGTACGTATTCAATATGGGATCGGTATTTATGCTCCCTAAAAGTCTGAAAGAAATAAGATGCTAGAGCTGCTATATCGGCGAGATCTATCTAGCGGAGATACCGATTGGGTTTATTTAACTGAATCGCCATCGGAATTTACCCAGTTCAGACACTACGGGGATAATCTTACGCTTATGTGAGGGGTCTCACTTGGTCCTGCGTTAGTGTCATGACTGGAATGCATGGCGCCCGGATATGGCTTCGGGAGGCGACCTTTGTATTGCGGGACGGGCTACAGCGGTGATGTCACTTTGTGTTGAATATGGAGCTTGATTTGATGAAAGAAATCTCTGATTCATGGCGACCTAACGGTTAATGACAATCGCCGTTGTGCAATGGGGGAATGGGGACAGTGAGACATGCGGCGCACCGCAAAGATGGGATCTTGGCGAACTCAGTCCACACAACCCCGAACACCACTAGGAATTGAGTTAAGTGAATCAACGGTTTTAGAAAGGTTGCCAAGGAAACTGGGCTTCTGTATTCGAATATTCAACGATGACCAAGCCTCTGCCGAGGTTTACATAGACACTGTATGGAGTCATGACATATACCCAGAAGGCTAATAACGGTTGCATCGAGCACTATCATGACCGATTGAGTTTGATTAATTCATGATTCTCATTAAATATTATACTAATCAACTTTTAGGTCTAGTGGTCTATCGCTAGTAATCTATGGACTAGCATTCTACATCTCCTCGCTCATCCTTGAGGCGACACCGCTCTGGTTTGGCTATTGCCTCATCATCTAACAAATTTTGCAACAACAAAGGCGCTTCTCCCTTTTCGGCCGCAGATAAATCATCAACTTCAAACAGTTTGGCCTCTTCCTCTGTTATCTCCACTTGAGGAGGAACGGGACCAGAAGATGCCGTGACTCCAGATACACCCCAGACCTGGCTTCCCAGGTTGGTGGCAACTTTTGTGAAGATGATGACACTCATGATTGGTGATACACACTTGTTGATCAAGTATCCGATCGCAAGCTTATGACCACGCTTTCGTAGCTCAGGTTCAAGGAGGATTGAACAGAAGAACCAGAGAGAGGGTAATTGGCCAACGACCAACATAGGAACAAGCTTGAGAGCAGAGACGTGGCGAACACAGCTTGCGATGAACAAGGCAGTGTTGAGAATGCGGTAGTACACCAAGCTCAAACGGATGACTTCAACAGAGGCCGCAATGCGAGTGATGGTGATCATCTTCTCGCCAGCCAAATAGAAGTAATTGTTGAAGTAGGCATTGGAGCCCCATCGACGTCTTTGGCTTAGGTAGTGGAACAGTGACTGGGGAGCAACCGTTTCGCTGACGGCATCGGGGACGAACAGTGTGCGTAGATGTTCGCCCTGAGACAGCATTGAGTAAGTGAGTCGCCTGTCAGTGCCCTAGAGAATTTAGGTTAGCCTTGTGGGGAGGCTATGGGAAGTGGGAGGCAAGAGATTTAAGGAAGGGCTAGGAGAATTAGGGGGGTCCACTTACAAGGTATTGCACTTGGTGGTTAATGACTAGTTCACCGGTAACGGGTTCGGCGTATTTCCGAATAGCACCGGCCATTTCTGGTCGCACTGCGATCATGGTGATGCAACCAGGTAAACAAGTCACTTTCCCAATGAACCCTTCGGCTCGCCGTCTGACATATTGGCCAAACGTGTACTGCAAAATGTTAGACCACGCCACAGTCGAATAGCTGGGGAACATACCTGAAATTGTTGATAGAGATTCCAAAAGGACCATTCATATCCAGGTTCAAGCTCGACCAGGACAAGTCCACAAGCAGCAATAGCCTTGTCATCACGAGCAAGAGCATTAGCCAGAAGAGCGACAGCACCCTTGTAGATAGTAGAGTCGGCATCAGTGCAGAAAACCATATCAAAGCCCTTGAAGCCCTCGCCCTTTGTCAACTCGGGGAGAATCTCGTCCCACATCTCCTTTCGTAGAAGTTTTGTGTAAAGAGGTGAATTCTCACGAGGAAAGTTAAAGAGATCGTGGCATAGGATGAGTGAATCCTTCTTGCCAGCGTTCTTGACCTTCTCGATGACAATGACAGGGACATCTTCCATGAAACCGGCGAGGACGTTCAAAACACCCTTCTTCCATTTGAGGGAGACATAGGGACGTTGGAACTCGCGGACCATCCTCGTCATGTGTGAGCGAACATCTCGAGGCTTGCCATCGAGGATGACGACCATGACTTGCTTGTGAGGCTCAACACCATTATCCCGAAGAGAGAAAATAGTCTTGACGATCTGCTCCTCACTTTCAGAGTAGGCAGGGATGAGAGACAAGATCCATTTTCGACTGACAGGCTTGGGTGGGTAGAACTTGTCATGGATAGCGCGATACATCATCCCGGTAGGTGACAGGATCGCAGATAGGAAATCCTTGCTCTTGACGAACAGGATGACGATGAAGATCAACTTGCTCTTCTTGCCAAAGAAGGCAGTGATCGCCATGCAGATGTTGATAATGACGATGATTCCCATGAAGGCGACCCTTTGGTTGCGCAGATCCCTTTTCGATAGGATCCTCGCAGGATCGACAGGGTCGTCGATCTTGGGGTAGCCGCATGTCTCAATGCTGTCATTTGCATGCACTGGTGCTGGTGCAACAAATTTCGATGAGACAATCTTTGGTGGGAGAGAGGTGGTAGGGCTGGGTGTCTCGGGGTCTGTCTCAAGAGGACAGACACTCTCTTCATCGGTGGTAGAGAAGAAAGAGTCCTTTGACGGAGAGACTTTGAGATTGAAGGGGTTTTCTGTAGGAGAGGAGAAGAAAGGGTCTTGTTGGATCTTGGGCTCATCAGGTGGTGTTGGGGGTTGTTCTGAGATGATATTGAGAGTAAAGAGAGGGGCTTCCTTCTTGTGGTGGTGGTGGTGGTGGTGGTCATGATCATCATCATCACCAACGACAGTCTCTGCTGTAGAAGAGAAGGAAGTGTTGTGCCATGATCTCATATGCCGCATAGGAGGACGGTCAGGAGCATGAAGGGTTTCATTGACAAACTTGTTATCAAAGTAAGCCTTCTTGGCCTCAAACGAATACAAGGCACTTCTCGGCCGTGTACTTAGAGAAGCCATGTTTGTGATAAGGAAAAAAGCTGTAGAGAAGAGGACTGAACGAGTGAAAGGAGAACCTGGGGGAGGAATCCAAGACGTGGCCTTCAAATCAAGAGCTCACTCGAGGCAAAAAGTTCATCCAGACAGGGTCCCCCCCTCATGACAACAGGGAAACGGCCTTGGCATCATTGAAATCCTGGCCTCGCCCCTGTCGAATTCCAGTTCCCTGGGCTGTTTCCGACCATCTCGGCCGTGCCATGTATCCCACACGTTTGTCCTTGGAAGGGTATGAGAGGGTAAGGGGAGGCAAAAAGAAAAACGGAGGATCTCTATCATGAGGGACGAAAAGATTCAGGAGAGGCTAGTGTATCTTGGCGGGCAATTAGACTAATTAATTTTGACACCCTCCTCCGAAGTCCCAGGTTTTTCCTTCTGCCTAAAAGCCTGAAAGCAGATCAATACTGAAGGTAGCAACATCCAGGAACAATTCCATCAACGTCGAGATGAATCTGGTTTCGTTGATCATTTCTCCTTTCATCATGGGTGGTTAAATGGGTGGAGTGTGCTGTTTAGACTGGCATTCCTGCGATATCCGGAAAGGGCGTTCTGTCCCGTGTGACCCGTGTGCCACTCCGCAACGCCTCGCAGAATTTCAGAGACAGAGTGAAAGACATGGAGTTTTTGTTAGCTAGAGATGGTCTAGTCTAACTCTGGTTCATACCGTGGGCTATTTGATAGTGAACGGCTTTATCTACGTCAATGGCGGGATATGTTTAACCGATGAGACTCGGAGAAAATCTCGTTCAGGTAACTAAACGTGCTTTGTACAGTATTTTCAATTATGTACGATAGTCGTGAAAAGTCTGCATCCATGCAATCGAAAGGTCCCTTAGACCCCTTCCCGGGTGAAAGACCCCTTCTGTTCAAGAGAATCTGACATGTCTGACTTGGCAGCATCCTCTTAAGCTCTGAATCAAGTCTAGAACACTTCGCTACCACATGGCATGAAAAACTGAACCCTCCATCATACGACAGACTTGACGATCACATAGCCAAGACCTACCGAAAACAACTGCCACGTCCCAGGAACAAAGGCGCCGATCCCCGTTTCCCATGCACTGCACCTGCATCTGCACGTTGAAAGAGTGACAGGTCAAGTTTAGGCAGGTATGTGATAAGTGGCTTGCGCCATTTGGAGGGGGGAAACGATTAGAACGGTCTGTTTTTTGCTAGTTCCAAGGTCGGGCCTTTGTTTAAGTGGTGGTTTACCTTGGCAGGGCTTGGAAAAGGGTTCGAATTAGAGTTATCTCAGGGTCTGGGTCCACAACGATGGGAAATCGGGAATAGATGCCCAGACCTGAATGTCACTGCTATACAACACCTCACTTGTTTATGGTATGGCCCTGCTATTTCCTTGATTCAAATCAATTAAACTTGAATCAG
Organism: Fusarium acutatum; assembly: GCA_012932015.1. Classification (NCBI taxonomy): domain Eukaryota; kingdom Fungi; phylum Ascomycota; class Sordariomycetes; order Hypocreales; family Nectriaceae; genus Fusarium; species Fusarium acutatum. The sequence goes on along the minus strand of JAADJF010000171.1, from coordinate 57,186 downwards.
CACCAATTGATCTAACATTAGTCGCGCGCGAGTCTGTGCACTGGATCTCCAAAGCATGGTGCCCCCCGATCGATCCAACCTATGCCCCAGCACAAGGTCGATCGCGTGTAAATCGCGTGCACTCTAAAATCAACTGTAATATATCATAATGCCCCGGAATGCTATTGCCACTGTCATAGGCATGTAATAGGATTGGATTTCCGCTTGGCGCTGCATTCCTCGCTTGCGCACTAGGGACCACTAGCACTCTTTGCCAGCCGGGACTAATCGCCACTTTTTTTGCTCCGAACGTGCATGGTGCTTAACCCACACAGTGGCTGCGGGAGCCGCCGCTATGTCTGTGCTGTGCAGTTCATTCATATCGATCGAAGAAGCCTGGGCACCTTGCCCTATTCGGACGGGTTGTGCGTCTTCTCGGGGCGAGATTCTGAGAGGGAGGGTTGCAACATCTTGGACTAGGAGACTTCGGTTGAGAGATAGTCCGTTGGACTATTCCTAATGCTGCTGAATCTAGACTGGTTACTCATAGCTCTCATCGAAAAATTGTTCAAAGTTTCTGCTTTTGGTTGAGTATGGAGATGATTGAGCGAAAACTTCGATCAAGAAGCGTTTTCGGTATTAACTAACAGTCTATAAGAACTCGACTTCCAGCAGCCTAATTCATTTCTCATCACTCATCTCATCAGCACAATCATCTCTTCAGAGTACTTTTACCTTAAAACACTCTTCACTCCCCTCCTTGTCTCACTCTACCATCTTCACATCTTCTGTCTCACCATCACACACACTCTTACATCAATAATGCCTATCGTTGCCAATCTTGTCCAGAGACCTGCTCCTCGCAGCAAGGCTCTCCCCCACCAGACCAAGACCAAGCAGAACCATGCAGCCAAGACTTCACCTGCCAAGCCTATCATGGCACCCACTGAGGCTACTCCTCTTGTCGCAGTGATCGGCGTTGGCTTCGTTGGTACTGGTCTTGTTGACTCTTTCTCCTCCAAGTACGAGATCATGGGCTTTGACATCTCTGAAGATCGTCTTGAGTTCCTCAGGGGAGAGTTCAGTGCTCGACCCAACGTCTCTTTCACTTCCAACGAGTCTGATCTTGGCAAGGCTACCCACTTCCTCATCTCTGTTCCTACACTTCTTCGTTCTGACCGCACCATTGACCTGTCTTATCTCCGCTCTGCCCTTCGCCGTGTTGAGCAGTGGGCTCGTCCTGGCTGCACTGTTGTCATTGAGAGCTCTGTCTCTGTCGGTCTCACTCGCGAACTTCTTGGTCCCATTGCTAAGGCCAAGGGTCTCTTTGCCGGAATGTCTCCCGAGGTAAGCCGAATCATCTACACTATCATACCTTGACCTATACTAACAAGTACTAGCGCATTGATCCCGGCCGTGTTGAACCTCCCATGCGATCCATCCCCAAGGTTGTTTCTGGCCTCGATGATGTCATCCCTGGATCTCTCGACGCTATTGTCCGTCTCTATGGTCGCGTCTTTGACAGCATCGTCCCTGTCTCCAAGCCTGAGGTTGCTGAGATGTGCAAGCTCTACGAGAACTGCCAGCGCATGATGTGCATTGCCTATGCCAATGAGATGGCTGATGCTTGCAAGGGTCTTGGTATTGACGCCTTCGAGGTGTCTCGCGCTGCTGCCACTAAGCCCTTCGGTTATATGCCCTACACCCCAAGTCTCGGTGTTGGTGGTCACTGCATCCCTGTCAACCCCTACTACCTCCTCTCCAACTGCGAGTTCCCTCTCCTCGAGGCCTGCGCCGATAAGATGAACAAGCGCCCTGCCACTCAGGCTCAGAAGATTGTCGATGAGCTTCGCGGTACCAGCAAGACCAAGCGTCGTGACTCTGGTATCGAGCTCAGCAAGCGAATCCTCGTTGTCGGCATGGGCTTCAAGGCCGGACAGGACCATCTTGTCAACTCTCCTGGCCTGCAGCTCGCCAAGGAGCTCCAGAAGCTTTCTATGGATGTCACCTTCGCCGACTCTCTGGTAAAGCAGACCGCTGTTCCCGAGATTCCCCGATTGGCTGATGAGGACTGGACCAAGGATGAGCTTGAGAACTTTGACATGATCGTTGTCAGCTTCAAGCAGTGGGGTATGGACTTTGATGTCTTGGACCAGGTCTCTGTTCCTGTCCAGATGTGGTGCCAATAGAGAGTCAAAAAGCTTGATATAGGCGTTCTGGTTTCTGGTTTCCGGTTTTCTACAATACATCAATGCCTTCTTTCTTAGCATCGAAGTAATAATCTTAAGTTAATACAAATCCGTTCAAATAATTACTTCCTCAATTATTTCATACCTTGTGATCTTCTCTGTATTCGCTTTGATAATTCTTCCTAATGACTTCAGGTCAGTTTCACCGTCATTAGCAGAAAGACTCGCATCAACTCGGATTGATAGCCTTGTGGTTATCACGTGAGACCCGCCGGACTTGAATTGTTCCGCTCGCATGAAGGTAATATCCACCAGTGACACGGACAAGAAAGTAACTTTACACAATTTCCGCCTCATGCGACATTACAATTACGGTACTCAATTTACCATTGGCTCGGTGCCTGGTTATCGGCCAGATTACAGAGCGCATGATGGATGCGACTGCAGGGACTCGTCACGGACCTCGCCATGGAAAAACGCATAGAAACTTCGATGGCTGATCATGGTACGACTCTACGAAAGATTAGTCCATGCGCCAAGATGTTGCCAAGGTACCGTTGTGAGTGAGGGTGTACAGAAAACGCCATCAGCACGCCAAGATGTCAAAGGCTTGCCAAGACCTCAGCTTACACCACGGCTCCTGCCAAGAGTCACCAATTACAGGGCTTGAACGACGTAGCCCAAGATGTTGACAGTGGTCTCACATCGTATTGAGATGTTTGGTCGCGTGACCATGGCGATATAGAATCAGTCGCTTTGTCAGTGGCTGAGTCTGTGACGCAAGAGTACAAGGCAGCGAAAAGCATCATTTTTCTTGAGTCATTCAGTGCGGAAAAGAACTTAATATTGCTCAAGTACAAGTCGAGGTATACATCATAGAGGTCACTTGTCAGAGAGCGAAATAAGTGTTGTAAAAGAGAGTAATCTCCGTCAATTAATGGTATAAAGTACGATAAACAGCTTTGACATCGGTATTCTATGCAATCCGATCCTCTATTTTCATCTCAATCCCCAAATGATTGTTGCATGTAATCAAAAAGAACGATAGAGCGTCAAGCTCTCAAAGGTATCAGAAATCGTGAGTGAGATGTTTAGAAGTGAGGGGCGTTGAGGGCGAGACCCATGAGACATCCACCGATGAGACCAGCGATGGGGATGGTCATGATCCAGGAGAAGACGAGGAGGAAAACTCGCTTCCAGTTGACGGCCTTGAGGCTGCCGTTGCAGAGACCGACACCGACAGTGGCACCGGTGATACACATGGAGGTAGAAACGGGGAGCTTGTACTGAGAGAAGACGAGGACAGTGATGGCAGCACCCATCTCCATGGATGAACCACGGCTGGGAGAGTGGTAGGTGATCTTGTTACCCATAACTAGTGAGAGTTAGTAGCTATTCAGAAGAGATGATATGATTGAGACTTACCCTTCATAATGTTGTAACCATAGGTGATGAAACCGATGCAAATGGTGGCAGCGACAATACCAATCTGCCAGAGAGGAACCTCGGCCTTCTTCTCGGCGGGCTTACCAGAGTGCCAAGCAGCGTACATACCAGCCCAGACACCAACAGCGTTACCAACATCGTTGGCACCGTGGGCGAAAGAAGCAGTGCAGGCAGTGATGATCTGGACGAAAGAGTAAAGGTACTCGACCTCGTTGGCGTACTTGGGAGCGTGCTCGTAGACACGGGCCATGCGGCGACCCTCGGGAGTGGCCTCAATACCCATCTGAGCAGTGTGGATGTCGTAGTGAGCACCGTAGAGAAGAGCGACGACGATCTGAGCAGGGATGCGCTTGACTAAGGCAATCAGGTTGTGAGTCTCGTGGATGGAACCGGCACCGATGGGGTTGGCGTGGAGAGTGCGCATGGCCCAGCCGAGAGGTCCCTTGCCCTTGCGGAGGTTGGCGTGGTGCTTCTCCTCAGCCTTCTTGAGCATCTTCTGGTAATCCTCCTGGGTAGACTCGGAAAGGTTGAGGTGCTGCTTCTCGTTGACCTCGGAGCTGGGGGCAGGGGCGGGAGTGATCTCATCGTCGCGAATCTTCTTGGGGCTGGGGTCCTCAGACTCTTGGGAGACGGAGACGTCATCCTCCTCGGCGCCGTGCTGAATGACAGCGTAGTTAGGAACACGAGCGTTCTCGGCATCAGGAGGAGCAGGGCGCTTGAACAGGAGAGGGCCCTGGACGGCATCCCACCAGCGGAGAGTGTAGTCCTTCTTGATGACGACGGCGTGGACGAAGGGGACGAAGAAGATGGCAGAGAGGAAGAAGAGACCGAATCCGACACCGAGAGTGACGGAGGCGATGTACCAAGCAGGCTTCTCAGCGAGTCCAAGACGAGGCGATCCCTTGTAGACGATAGAGAGAGTGCAGATGGTACCGGCGATGAGGAAGAAGAAGGGAGAGGTCCAGACAGCCCAAGGAACAGGGTTCTTTCGGACGTGGACAACGAACTTGACAAGGGAGAAGATGATGGCAGCAAAGCAACCAGCAATAGCAGGAGCCATACCAAGACCAGCAAAGATAGCACCGAGACCCTGACCACCGTTCCAGCCCCACTCGACCTTGCTAGCACCAACAGTAGCGATACCGACACCAGCGAGCGAAGAGATAAGCGAGTATGTGGAGGAGACGTGGGCGTTGTGCTTGGTGCACCACATGACCCAGATGGAAGCACCAGCTGAGGCACAGGCGAAGGCGAGGAGCTGGACACCGGCGTTGTCGCGGAAGGACTCCATGGGAATGATACCGTTCTTGATTGTCGAGGCGGTTCGGGCACCGACGGCTAGGGCGCCGAGGAGTTCGAAGATACAGCAGAGCACCATGGCTCCTCGGTATGTGACGGAGCGCGATGAGACACTGGTAGCCCAAGCGTTGGCGACATCGTCTGTGAAGCAAATTGTCAATTATCTGTGAGATGCATGTGAAGATGAGGGGCTACGTACTGGCACCGTTGTTGTAGGCCTCAAGCAGAGCGAAGCAACTGCCAATGGCAAAGACGTAAGTATAAGCCTCGAGAACCATTGTGACGGATCCTGGCTATTGTGTAAAGGAAGTAAAAGAAAGGTAGCTAAGCTGTATGAAGCTTGCTTCTCTGATGAAGACGGAGAGGGGGATGGAAGAGGATGCTCGAGCAAGGAAAGACAACATCTGAGTTCGGGGTCCTGGAGGGGAGACTTTAAAGGAATTCTGCAGTACCACCGAAACATTAAAAAAAAAGTTATCCATGGGAGCTCCCCCCCTGCCAAAGAGGCTAAAACTTCAAAGGTCCCTAAGCTTACAGTAGTTCCGTGCGTACACCCCCACCCCAGGTCCAGAAGCTGGGAGTCACTGCGTGTTGTGTAGCTCCTCGGTGAGACGATATGGCTACCGATTACACGGTGGCTTCACGCCTTTCACACCCATCGTGAGTGTTTGCCGCTTTTGGATCCGCAGCCGTGGGTGGAGTGCACTAAAGAATTAAGCATATCAACCCTATCATCTCTCTCAAAAACCCCACGTGCGAGATCTCCAGCTCCAATTCCGTGCTTCTATTGGTCAGAACTATGAGGACCAAAAGCATGGGGGGCTACGCCACAAACTGCGGGACAAGAGATGGCCAAGCGATCGGTGACACTGCTTGGCTAGAAGCTGATTTCTGGGCGAGTCGCGTGCTCTCTTTTCGAATCGTGGGTAAGAAAGAAAGAAAACCCTGCAGAGATTTTTAGAGTTGTGGAAATGCTTGAAAGTAAGTTTATTTCTCAAGCACGAAAGTATGTATGCTTATTGCTGTTGCATTGAAGATGTGCACGTGCATATGCGTCCCTTGGGTTCTCAGACATAACAAATCTCCCCCAATTCAAGCAGCAACAAAATTAAAAAAAAAAAAAAGATACAACCTTTACCCGCTGTAATTTGTATCACAATACTGCTCATAACACGGACATCCTCCGATTTTACAGCGCTCGAATCCATCGTACCGGCTTAAGAGTCTTGGCGACCGTACTCTCAGCAAGTCAATTCACCAGCGATTGAACTGTAAAATCTAGCCCTCGCCCGAAAATGCTCCACCGTTCGGTCTCTCTTCCTGGTTAGATCGCAGTTCCAATGCCTTGTTCTCTTTTACCAAATCTAGACCTTCTCCCCGTTGAGCCCCCCATCTCCCCGCGCGAAACGTGCAGAGCCATTTGAAACGGCCACATGGGGAAATGGAGAGATCTCACTGGACAGATTGCACCCCGGACACTAGGGCGCACTACCTCTGTTTATTGGGTCCTTTTGCTGGCCACTTTTTAACACGACAGGGGTTATTATCATTTTTGGGTGTTGGTGAGTTTCTTTTGGCCTGACATTTCCGATTCCCGCTCTGTTCTAATGCACGTGAAGTTGGTCGTTGTTGGCGGCATCCTTGGACGCATGATACCCGCTCCCTCGGCGAACGGATGAGACCTTCACGAGTGTCTGACCATGTCGTTTTGGTGAACCGAGTCTTGAATTCGGTTTCGGTGTCTGTATAGAGAATTGTAGATCACTAGTTTCATGAATAATTCCTTTTGGGAGCTCCGCTCTAGACTTTTCTCTAAGCTTAAACCTAACGCTAGATTGTTGCATATCAATTCCCCCAGCTGATCCGAACCTCATCGTGAGGTGTCCATCGCCACCATCTCATGTCCAGCTCTGGACACCATCACGGCAGCTCTTTCCCGTTCGCCAAGTCTGCGCCAAGTTGTTGTATACCGAGATACCAAGAAGGCATCTTCCGGAATACCCGTCATCTCGGCCGTTTCTGCCCTGGACGCCCAGAAAACGCCTTCCGTCTCGGCGATCCATCCCTCAGCTGGGCGCATGTCTTGGCCGTTCCTTGCACCACGGGGACACGACGCGGGCCCTAGATTGGGTGCAGCAAGCAGAAGAGAAAAACCACACCAACGGTCCGCTAATCGTGACGTCCCCGGTGCATGTATCCTCCTTAGCGGCATGCCCGTGTGTAGGCCTCGCGAGGATCCTCAGCCAACCGTATCCACCCCGTTGGCAATTACAAGACGTTCTAGCAGGAGATTGGCATATTGTCTAACCCTTGTCTGCATAGGTGAGCTGCAGGATCAGTGACCCTTCTTGTTCTCGAAGGTTTAGCGGATATCGCCATCGCCGTAGGATCGTCGGGGATGCGATAGCAGAAAGATGCCTGTTGATATTATAGCTGTAGATGCTTTTTAATTCTCGATTCGAATTACTAGAAACGCCATTCCAAGATGGGAAAGTATCTCGGATTATCGTGCATTTATCGATAGCTCATATCGAGATATGTATTTTGACGTCAAAGCTGAAAACGAGGTCATCAAGCTGCGGTTTGCCTCCTGTGATCAACGTTCTTCTCTGCGCGCAATGACGTGAATGACATTAAAAGAAGAAACACGCCATTGATGAGTGTAAAGATCGATCGCGATGCAAGCAAAACGAACGATTATCCTTCTCTCCCTCGATCACCATGTGTATATCATTGGTATCGAACCTGGAGGCAAAGCTACCCTATAAAGAAATTGCTTGTCACAGCGACGAGGCCATTCACAGAATCAGTAACGCCTCTTTGATGTCAAAACCTAGACAGGCCCTCTAATTGGCTCGCCTTTTCTCTTCATCGATGTCTAGCCTATGGCTCGGCGGCAACGGACAACTCAACCCAAACCTTGAGTTTATGCATGGAACTTGAAGCCTTCCCGAACACGGCAGTGATGCACGCTCTCTATTCCCGTTCAATTCCCTCATGTCCGCTCTCAGGCATGCTTACAATTTTGGCCTTCTTATCTGTAATGAATCCGCTGCGAAATCACTGGAATTTAGAAAATCGCGTTAATAACCGTTGCCCCTCACATTCCTCTCCCTCCTCTCGAAAGAGTGAGAACGGGTTTGGGCGTTGTTGGTAACGAAAATTTGGCTGATCGGCCAACCGGACGCCATCGTTTCCCAAAAAATGGGCTGCCGAAACACGCGGGCTCTACAGCTTCTGATATTGGCTGCTTGATTTTGCGTTGCTCCTCCACCGAACCATCAACGCTAGTCTTGTGTCACCTCTAGCTGAACTCATTCGATTTATGCTTCTTTGGCATCTAGACTTTCGCTCATTTTATCAGGTGTCAGAGAAATATTTTTTCGCCTAGTCTACTAAGACAAAAAGAAAAATAAACGCGTCTTAAAAAGACGTTTACCTACTATCTCTACGAAGTCAATCGCGCGATGCGTCGCAGATGAATATCAGTACCCAATCTCTCAGAATTGTCTTATCGTTAAAACCCATTAATCCCATTCTCTCCAGTACTCAATTGAGGAACTCCAGAATCGCGGAGACTACAACATCAGGCGCCTGCTCAGGAACATAGTGTCCTGACTCAACACTTCGACCTTCAACCAGTACACCAGGATCAGCAACATCCTTCCACTCCTTCACAGCATCAAAGCACTTCTCAATAACCCCATGTTTCCCCCATAAAACAAGCAAAGGGCTCTGAATCCTTCGACCTTGCCTCAGATCCTCACGCGCCTCCTCCAGATCGACCGTCGCGCTCGCGCGATAATCATTGCACATGGCATGAACCGTTGCAGGATCTTCCAAATTCTTGGCATAGATCTCGAAACACTCTGGCTCAAAGATGGATAACCCGTCGCCTTGACGGCCTCCCATGAACATCTCTGCTAACTCTCTAGGCTTCGCGGTGATGAGTGTCTCGGGAAGAGGTTCTTTCTGAATGAGGAAGAACCAATGGAAGTATGCTTTGGCAAAGTCAAAATCCGTCTTGGTATACATCGCCAGTGTAGGACAGATGTCGAGTAGTATGAACTTGCGAATGCGATTAGGGTAATCGACGGCGAGTTTATGCGCGACTCTGGCACCGCGATCATGAGCGCAGACGAAGAAAGACCCAATATGGCCGAGAGCATCCATGACATCGATACAGTCTCTAGCCATGGCGCTCTTTGCATACGAAGCTACATCGTCAGGCTTGGAGGACTTTCCATAACCTCGGATATCAATCAGCACAACGTTGTACTTATCGAGAACCCGAGGCGCGACACGATGCCAGATGTGTAGTGTTTGAGGAAAGCCATGGATGAGAAGAAGAGCGGGCTTGGAGGAGGGCTCGCCGCTTTTCAAGCCGTTGATGGTGATATCCGGGTTGGACTTTGTCTTGATTGCGAAAGGTTCAAAGTTGTCAAACATTTTGAGAAGCTAATAGTGATGATATCGTAAGAAAAAGATTGAGTAATTGGCTTGTATGCGCTGTTTACAGGGTTTATATCTCGTCAACGCCCTTTGGTAGACAAGTTGCTTAAATAATGTATTTTGGTGATGATTAATTGCGGAGAGTGACTATGCCGTCATAATTTCACGGGCGCACTGCCAAACCTCGGCCGCTTTCCACTAGCGGGCTTACCTTCTGCCGCATGACAACGGTCAAACACGCCGAACAGGAGGCCAGAATAGTGATTGATGAAGCTTGGCATAGCAATTCAATTCTTCGAGGCGTTTACTCTGATAATTCCGAGATTTCGTCGTACAAGCAGGCGGCTAAATGGCAACCAGTCCGATCTTATCGGGGTCTGTACGCCGATAAGAACAGGCGGCCAAAGAAATCACCGCTGGTGGGGAAGCGGGGACCCATCATCGGCTTTTCTATGTCCCGATGGCGTCGGCATTTGGTATAACCGTTGAACACTTATGAAGTGCAAGTCCTCAGACATAAGTTGGAGAAAACGCTCCCTAAAAGACGAGCAGTCTCAGAGATTTGACATCCAGAATCCGACTTCAGAACCATCTCACAATGTCCAAAACACTCAAGATCGCCGTCATCCCCGGTGATGGCATCGGCAAAGAAGTCATGCCCTACGGCGTCCGTTGCCTCAAAGCTGCAGCAAAGAAGTTCAACCTCTCACTCGAATTTCAAGAGTTCGACTTTGCAAGCTGCGATTACTATGAAAAGCACGGCAAGATGATGCCTGATGACTGGAAGGACACTCTGCAGAACTTTGACGCTATCTACTTCGGTGCCGTTGGCATGCCCGACCAAGTCCCTGATAACATCAGTCTCTGGGGCAGTCTTCTCAAATTCCGTCGCGAATTCGATCAGTACATCAATCTACGCCCATGCCGACTCATGCCTGGTATTCCATCCCCGCTCGCAGGTCGCAAAACCGGCGACATCGACTTTTGGATCGTGCGTGAGAACACAGAGGGAGAGTACTCCAGTGTCGGCGGAATTATGTTTGAAGGAACAGAGCGAGAGACTGTGATCCAAGATACGGTCATGACACGTGTTGGAGTCGATCGCGTCCTTCGCTATGCCTTTGACCTTGCGCAGAGTCGACCTAGGAAGAAGTTGACGAGTGCGACGAAGAGTAATGGTATCAGTATCACTATGCCTTGGTGGGATAGTCGTGTGGCTGAGATGAGTAAGCATTACTCCGATGTTGCGGTTGAGAAGTATCACATCGATATCTTGACGGCGCACTTTGTCCAACGGCCTCAGATCTTCGATGTTGTTGTTGGATCGAACCTCTTTGGCGATATCCTGTCTGATCTGGGCCCTGCATGCACGGGAACGATTGGTATCGCTCCATCAGCAAATCTCAACCCAACGGGTAATTTCCCCAGTTTATTCGAGCCTGTCCATGGAAGTGCACCGGATATTTACGGTAAAGGGATTGCTAATCCAATTGGAATGATCTGGGCAGGGCAGATGATGTTGGCGCACTTTGGGTTCGCTGATGCTGCTGCGGGGATGATGGCGGCTATCGAGACTGTCCTGGCGAGTTCGGGAGCAGAACTCAAGACGGCGGATATTGGTGGAAACGGAAATACGCAGACATTGGGAGAGGCTATTGAGAAGGTAATTCTATCAGGCCAATAAGACACGGCAGCATGTTATCTATAAATAGGCAAGATAAGAACTTCCTCTGTATTCTTGGGTCATTGCCTCTCATTCAATCCCCATTGTGTTCCATCGAGGTTGGTTACAACCACAGTGACGAGGGGAAGCCATGAGCAGAAGTGGTGCACGAGTGTCGCATCCACCCTGACAACGATTAAAAAATAACAAAAGCTCTAAGCTATATACTTTTATATGAGCTGAAAGGAAGTTGGTGGGCTGATAAATCACCGGGCGTAGAGAACATCCTCGTATTGGCACATTCTCGCAGCTTTGCAGAATCCTTCACAGCCTGATTGCCAAGAACGAGCAACCAATGAGTGCAGGACTTTGTTAGTGGTAGGCCGTTTGCTTATCAAAAATGACAGTCTAATCAGAAGTCTTGGATAATGACATATAGCCACCATCACGCCTGGTAGGGTGTTGTGAAGATGCATTGGGAATGAGGGATAAAACGCTGAGTTTCCATATTATTTGCACTCTGGTGTCTTTCCATGGTGCTCTTACCTAAGAGTCATCATGGCGCAGTACAAAGCTTTTCTCTCCACTGATACGACTGATCTTCCTCCAGGAAGCCCAGAGCAGCATATACGATTAGAAGAAACAACTCCTCCGCTTCCTAATCATCTTGAATCATTACGGGAGGCTGATACTGTATCACTGCCTCGCGCCGATACAGACTCCGTCCGAACCAGCAGTATTTAAAACCGCTTATAAGCAGAATGTTCTGGGAGAATCGCAACTACCAGGTCCAGTGCCGTGAAACAAATACCGAAAGTATCACTGGTGGCACAAGATAGGACTATTAGGTCTTTTTACAGTCATCGCTGGTACCATGGCCATATTAGCGTCATGCGCCATCCTGGTGATTCTTTGGAAGGTGCAAAAATAGCCCGAGATCGTGGCGAGCCAGCCAAGTTTTGGAAAACCATCGTCTTTCGCGACATGGTTACCAAGGTCATGACCATATGTTCCGCCGCAATACGTGTATTGGAGGGCCTTCACATCAGCCTTGTAGCTGCGGCTGTCGCTGCACTTATGCTCGAGACTACTGGTACCAAGTTTCGCGATATCGTGGCAGTTTCGATTCAGCGAGCATCGGGTTCAAGTCCTTACACAATCCTTCCTGCTTCATTACGAGTTGCTAGACTCGGCGTATTTGATGTTGTACACACTTCGATCATCATTTTAGGGACAATTATTCTAGTCGTTTCGACTTTTACATCCACGATACTGCTTACAGACTTGAAGAACGTCGATATCGCTGGACCTATGCAGACAAAGCTTCTTCCGATTGGACTCGGACCGAATACTACCTTATCTGCGAATGGTGTTCTCCACTACAGGTCTAGTCCTTCTGCGAACTGGCGATTCGGCGAGATGAAACCCGGCAATGTTGTATCGACTGCCGAGATTGCCGATACCGGGAATACCTACCGTGATCTTCTGCCCTATATGAGGAGGGGTCCAGAACAACGCTGGAGCACTACTCCGGGCCAGGGCTGGTGGGTAACTTTGGAACAGTCTGTTTCAGTCCTAGCCTTGAAAGGATTCGCTTCGGTCTCACTGCAAGCAGATCGGGCCTTCAGCCAGAGCTCGATATCAGATCAACGGAAAATGGCCCAAACTTGGGATCTGGGACTTGAAGATCCCCTTTCAGGCCGGAGCTTCACTTTTATCCCCCTGATGCTTCTCAAGTCCAGCCTAATTCTGCTGCGTGGATTTGGGCACTTGCACCTAGGTGGCGGGACTGATGAGAGCGAAGCGATGGATAAGATTGATCAGCTGAAAGAATCAAAGACAAATATGGACGCTCGTTGGACAACTGCTTTGTTGAAGAATGGTACCGAAGTGTTCAGTGCGACGTTGTATTTTGTCGCGGACAACGCACCAGAGCTTTACGAGATTACCATGACTGGGATGACTGTCCAATCTGAGCCCACAGTCGAGTGGCAGAGGAACGACACTTCAAAGAGTAGTGAGCAACTGCAGAAGCAGCTTGGCATCGGAGTTTCCCACAATAAATACAGCAATTGACATATTATGTAGCTCGAGGTCGGAGTGCATAACTCGAAATACTCAAAGTCAATGACGGAGCCAAGAAACTTTGCTCTTATACAAGCGATGTTGGGGTACTCGCCCCAAAGAGGCTGGGCAATGACAAACTCCAAGGATCTCTACGAGGAAAATTGGATCGCTTGGTGGGCCGCCGATGCCGTGCATGTCTCTCTCATCCAGGACATCCTATGAGTGATAGACGATCCTGCATTAGCCATGTAAACCCTTGCCTTTAGGCTTCACTGCATGATCCTCTACGACAGGATGCCCGAGTGTGACATGCATAAGCCAGTCAACACCATAAACGCAACCGAGATGCTCATCCCAGTGCGGTGGACAGGGTTGGCCGTAGTTCTGGGCCTGGTCTTGGTTCACCTACTGCTACTATGCAGCACGTTGGTGCTGTTTCAACTCAAAAAAAGGGCTTCTGATCTGGGCAACGCTTGGCAGGCTATCGCCCAGGTTGTGTCGACTGAAACGCGTGCGGTCTTGTAGGAGGCGAGTGCGGTGAGGGATAAAGAGGTTGAGGCTTGGGCTAGGTCGTCAGGTGCTTCTAGAAGGTCGTATGCTGTATCGATGTCCGATGTTAGGAGCAGAACGGAGATTATGGGTCAAAAGCCGCGATCGACATCGGAAGGTTTCAAGTGCTTGGGCTCAGTTATCTTTCTTGAAGTGAAATTGCGGGCATATCATACAGGAAGATGTATATCATCTACTCTGTAACCTTGAGCCATTATCACTACCTCCACTTGATTAGCGCTCTGATCGCCCCCCTGAGCAACCTTGCCGCTGTGGGTATTCTCGATCTCATCTTCGGCTCATGCTGCCGTCTGCCGATCATTTTTGAAATCGGGTTCCACCAACATGCACCTCTCGTTTATCAACCAAGGCTACTTATAACAAAACTCCCTGTTAATAAATTTGATTCAGAATTCCCGCTAGCCGGGGGAGTAATCAGGATATCAAATTCCCGCAGCGACACGCACGGTTCGCTCAAAGCGTTGGCCTGAGTTCTGTGGCATCGATCATGTTATCCTGACGTGGTGATGTGATTTCTTGTCGGAACGACAACTTCCTCGGTGAGAGGCTAAGTTAGGAATATGTGCGTGCGTTTTAATTGGTTATTCTAGATTTTCTGCCTGGAAGGGATAAAAGCTAATGTGTTATTTTTGCCGAGACGACTGGTTTATCTCACCGAGCGGCGAGAAGTGGGAAATGGTTGATCAAATTATTCAGTTTTACTTGCTCATTGTAATTAAAAGGAAACGTGCCAGGGCGTGATCATCCGGAATGAGCCGATTAGTACGGGGTAATTCAACGTCTATTTCAACAACAACCTCGAAGTGTCGTGATCTACGGACCGGGCCGGAAGTTCCGGTGAGTCAGCGTAGAGCTTCCCCAGAGAGCCAAGTTGTAAGATTTCATTCCTATTGTATTAAACCCATCTTCACTGAGCGAGGAGACGAGCAGCTCGCAACAAGCAGTCTCACTTCTTCAGAGGTGGCCTGGAATCAGGCGCTAGCCATAACATGCGATTGACAGTTAACGGTCTCGCTGTGCTTGGTGGTCGGTGATGAAATGACTTTCCGTTCCTGTCTTTCTGTCACAACTTGCTCATCGTGCGGGCGAAATCACCATACGCCAAGGAACTCCTTCACTGTATTAAGAAGTTACGAGAACGATGGCACGAGCTCCAAAGGCTAAAGTAACTGGGAAGATCCCAGGACGCTCGGTCTCTTATACGCCGGACTAAATAGAGTTTGCACCACAGCACATTGATCCTAGCAGGCGACCTTCTCATCGCGGCATAGCGGAATACCACGTCAACTTTGACATCCAATTAGACCCGCCATTTAATGACGCAAACACGTCTCAAATCCGGTGAGGTTAGTAATATGTCAGGTAATAAGAATGTAATTAACTTTGTGGCTTTATGTCGTCTAGAATTTCTTGTGTTCTTTAGTACGAAATAATCGGCTGATTTTCGATCGTTTATCTGGTTGCAAGTTGACCGTTGGGGTTACCACCTCGCGACGATTTCCAAGAACAGACCAGTCTGAGCTGCAGGATGACATATGAGGAAGCTTGTTAACAAGAGCGTGAGTTCAATGTCAACAATCTCCGACATGTTTCAGATTCTTAGCCTGGAACGAAATACCGTAGGTAGTATTGATGCTATGACCATCGCAGGCCGTGTAGTTGGGCATCATTATACCACGAAAAGACCTTATTTATAATTCACTACAAACCAAGAGAAGAGCTCTATAATGCAAGGCATTCAGTCCACCATCGATAAGTCACACGTTTCAATGCTTTCAACAATGCCAGGCCAGTCCGTTATTGACTCAATTCCTCGGACAATTGACCAGACGTCTTACCATCCGACCCCATTGGCCATGGATACAACCATCAACGGCGCCTTTGAGGCTTTAGACGACATCAATTTCGACTTTCAACCATTCACTGTACAAGAAACCCTCCGGGAGGATTCGGCTACCCTCCAACGACGGAGATTCTCCTGGGAAACCCCGTCAACATCTTCGTATCATTCTATATCCGATGATACATTCGTCAGCGATGAGAAGTCACAGCTGTATATCTGTTCTCCCTCATCTGTCGCTTCAAAGGCTCATGAGAAACTTCGTTCCATTTTGCCAGATGACATTACTGGAACCTTTGTAAACAGTGGCGAGAGCCTCGATCGTCGAGTACATAGATGGCTATCAGAGCTCCCTGATATTCCGTGGCTGGACGTGAGCTATGTTGATGTAAGTCTACCAACCTTGCCAAACATCACACAGGATGATCCTAATGCGTACTGCAGGCCCTACCAGAAAGCACCGGGGACGAATCCTCATCAACGACTGATATTGAGCAACCAAGAGAGTCTATTTCTGGAACCGAGGGTCTCTTAAATTACCTGGATTTCTTAGACACATGCTATGAGAGCATCCAACCTACAAGTCCAACATGTGGATATATAGACTACGGGAAGCCTGACTTTCACGCCGCGACGGATCCGACAACAACCCTTGATGCATACCACCTGACCCTGCTGCAAATGGACTCATCTTCCGCTTTCGCTACAAAAGTTGACTGGAAGTTTCGACCATCAATGCGACGACGGTACCCTCGGGGCTTGGAAAAGGAGGCCCGTAGAAGTATTAGTCTGGTAGCATCTTCGAGATCTCACGAATGAGGTCATGCGCATCGGAAAGGAGCGAGTATGGGAGCATTATTTGTGTGACAACGTTGCTTGTATTAATTAAAAGAACCTCGATAATTGACAAAAATTGCCGACTTGGAGGATTGAGAACTCATGACTGAGCCAAGCTTGCTTCGTTCTTCCCTTCCCCTATCCAGCGCTGCACACCATTCTAAGAATGACAAGAGAGTAACAGGCGAACAGTCTAGAACCAAGCCACCATCCAGAACTTCTTTAGCAAGAAAGCTCTAGCCAATCATCCGTTGTTCGTGACTGAAGGTTTGTCGTCCGTGCCACATGACAAACGATGAATCTCGGGTCTCCGTGCACCCGGGGTTGTCATCCTGCAGGCTTCCCAGTCGGCACAACAATGGGCCTTGGCAATTAATAAGAGTATGCCGCGGCATGCAGATCTATCGGCAGGTCGATCAGGTGGATTTATGATAGCTCGGTAGCTAGACCTCGACGGGTTAAGCGTGAATGTTCTAGGTAGCACTTCGGGATGTGGGTTATAATAAAACTCAAACAACAACAAGGTGACACAAATGGCAATGTAGTTATGTGGTTATCACTCGAATGAACATGATGCGTATTTCTGTCTATACCATTTTAATTGCAACCCTATTGCCGTTCTGCTACAGAACTCATGGAGAAAAAGGAGTATTGTGATCATATGATCTGTGTTTGCAGCCAAAAGTTTAACCTTCGCCAGTAAGTGTCTCTATAGATGCCTCATGGAATAAACCCTCCGGGGAAGCATCTACGTAAGAGTCATCCGATTCTGACTCGATTGCTGAGTGTCATGTCGAATTGACGTGGTCTCTACCGGGGGGAGAGAAGCTTCCATTCCCCGGCAAGGGTTCCCCTGCTACAGCTGACGAGATCGCCCGGAGACACGGCCAAGCATGCAATAGACTTTATATCGTGTTTCACGGGGGGAACCGGAACCGAATGCGACGGTCGTGAATTAACTCTATTAGGGTCTCATCGTGATGCGGATGTGACATGGTGCTCAGTGAAAATAAACCTCATATACACGCTCCTTCTGAGGACCGAGTTTCTGTATAGAAAGGAGGTATAATGGATGATTGCAGCGTGACAAGTCATGCTTTCATATATCGCCAGCCTAGTAAAGTAAAGTAAAATAAAATAGAAGGACATTCGAAGTGTATGGATTTAGTCAATAAACATTAAAGGGTCCCTGTTCTCTCTTTGGTATAAAATACTGGCTCAATCAGACATGGATTGCTAATTATCCCCTATTTGTAGAAGGACACTTTTGTCGCAACTCAATCACCAAGGCACTCTAAAATTAGTCGAGCCGCTTTCTCTCCTTGATAATAGAACCCGCGTATCGCGGTCACGAGATGAAACAATACGCGGTTCTGGGACAGCTCACAGATCACAGAAGAGGCACTTGCACTGAGCTTAGTAGTAGCGTGGCGTTTATGCAGCGTAAATTGACATATCAGGGTGCGCTAAAATTTCCCTAATATGTCGCTATGCGCGCTTTGATAGCAAAAGTGGTTTCACCAAGGCTAGCTCAGCCCGGCAGTAGTCGCTCGGCTTGGTAATGTGCCAACTGTAATTGCGGTCAAGGCACTGTAATAAGCTTTTTAATATAATTCATGACGGGCATTCCGAAACGTCATCCAGATACTTAAGGTCTTGGAAGGATTCATAGTTGTTCCATGACAGATATCGTCATTCTTTATACTATCATAATGAGAAACCAGAACTTTTACTCTCCTTCTAGCGAGGATGTACCAGCTCCTCTAAAGTTTCCGCGACGCACATCGTCTTTGCATAATAAGCGGCCATTACCTCACATCGTCACTACCATCGAGCCTGGATACAACAGGCAATTGTTCACACTCCATGAATGCGCCGACGATGCTTCTCGGTCTTACCACAAACGGAGCTTCTCCATGGGTTCATCACGGACGCCTACAACTCCTGGTCTCGTCGACTCGCCCTACAGTGATGTAGCGCCTACGCTACGCATGTTTTCAACGTCATACGTTATGACGAAACCGCAAGGGAACTCTGGAAGCTATTTCCAGAGCAATGTCAAGGATCAACCTGAAGTACCAAAACCCTGCCAACAGAAGCCGCAAGGAAAAGTCCAAAATTGGCTTTCAAAGCTTCCCAGCCGAAGTGATTCGCCTTTTGAAGAAAGGAGGAGAGATGACGAAGTGAGCCGAATGTTGAAGTCTAGACAGCCATGCCCTCTTGCGGACGCTTCTACGATGTCCACTGGAGTTGAGAAGCAATTTCTGGATCTAGAAGAAGAAGACGAGTCGGAAACCTCCGATTCCGAGGATACCGGAGAGCTTGATGGCTACCACGAGGCTCTGTTTAGATTATCGGGCACAAGAAATGATTGCAGGCCAACATTTCGAGCGTCGATGCGACGCCAATTTCCAATTGATCGGGAAAGAGAAGCTCATTTAAAGATGTTTTGATAAGAGAAAATGAGGCGTCAAAAAGAATCGGAATCAAGCAACTTGAGTTTTATGGGACACTTTCCTTTGTTGAGGGTGGAGTTTAGAAGTGGCAGGCTGTCATGACGAGTTCGATGTCCTGCAGAATCACGGCCTTGGAGATAAAAATTTAGATTTCGTTATTTCGTCACAAATTGACATCTACAATTTGCAATAAACTCAAAATTGAGAGAGATAAGATTATTTAGACCTGAGAAAAAATAAAAAAGTCCTAAACATGAGCGCCAAGAATCAACCTTTAAAGTCACGTCACCAAGAACATGACAGGCGACTCATGAGCGCCCAAGAAAAAAGTTTTACATTTGAATATTAGCCCAAATGGGCCAGCATAATCATGTCGAAGGGATCAGTGATCTCGATTTGGGCCCTGGCAGGACCCCTGACAAAAAACGGTGAGCGCAACGCCGATCATGCATTTTGAAGAATATCATGAACTTCATGATGTTGCTTACGTTTAACAACGCAACACCCAATAAAACGTCAACAAAATGTTTGAATGAGTGGATCGACTTAGTAAATACCATGAATTGTTCTCTTGGCAATCACTTTTAAAATATTTTCTTCCCCGGGACCGTGAGCATGGTGTTTAAAAGGCACCTCTTGGCTCTGGTCTTGTTTTGGAAACGGAACCCTCTCATCAATCAAGTACGTACTTGATGATTGTTTCTAGAATAATTGTTATCGACTCTATGGAATTGAGACTTAATCGCCTACCAATTCCTCGTCAAGCTGCTCTCCCTCCAGAAGAAGGCTTCATCACTCGCTGACAGAACACCCAAACCCATATTAAAAATGCACGTTTACGTTCACAGCGCCAATCCTTGGTTGGATGGCCATGTACAAGAATACATCAAGCGACATGTACCAGATGCCATCTGTCATGAGAAATTCACCGATATTCCAGAGGATGCGGATACTGTATATCAGCTTCTCAACGGATGGGAGCTCAACCATCACTTCGCGGTACTGAACCGAGCCAAACATGGACTCCTCAACGCTTATCCCAACAGCGATGCGTTGGCTCGAAAAGACCACATGGCAAGCGTCGTGGATTACTGGATCACCAAAAGACCTGAAAGCGTTCTCAAAGGCCACAGTCCCGCGACTGTGAAGTTATCTCTCGACTATAGCGAATATGTTGAAGATGCGCTGGCTGCAGCTGATGATTTGACTTTACTGTACTCGCTTGAAGATAACGAAGCAAAGGACTCGTCGGAAAGAGATTGGTGGATTCTTAAACCTGCCATGATTGATTGCGGTCATGGGATTCGGATATTCAGCACCATTGACGAGTTGGCGGGTAACCTTGAACTTGCTGCCGATATTTCCGAGGAGGATGAAGAAAGTGAAGAAGACGCTGAAACGCCGGATACCAAGTTCGAAAGCGACGACAGCGCCGAGGGTTTCAAGCCAAGTCTATCGGCACCTGGACTTGATTCGCTAGATGCCCTGATCACAGCCACTGGAAAACTCTCCGTACAGGGAACGAACAAGATACAAGATCTGGTCATCGACGAAAACGAGCGCATTCCGTCAGCTCTTCTTCGAGAGTTTGTTGCGCAGCAATACATCGTCAACATTCCACCCATCGACGGTCGAAAGTGGCACGTCAGAGCCTACGTCCTCTCCGTCGGGCGTCTAAAAGTACACGTCTTCAACGAAATGCTCGCTTTACTAGCCCTTGACGACTATGAGCCTCCATGGAAGAACCCCAGTCTCAAATCATCCTTGACCAACACCGCGCTCCAAGACGAAGAAGAGTTCACCAGCAAAGAATCAATGCGGGACTTTTGGAAGATCGACGATGATCTCCTTCCCGGTGATTGGAAGAAAAGCGTCTTTGATCAAGCTTGTCAAATCTCAGGAGAGTTACTCCGTGCAGCCGCTCAAACAATGGCTGATAAGTTCACACCATTGGATAAGTGCTTTGAGCTCTTCGCCATTGACTTTTTGATCGATTCGAAAGGAACAGCGTGGTTGTTGGAAGCCAATGAAACACCGGCATTTTACGAACAAGGTTACGCGGGTGAACTTGCGCAGCGGCTTATGGAGTCGTTGATCTGTGTGACGTTGGAGCATATGGGGATGGCTGATATGGAGAGTGAGAAGAATGTAGAGGCGAGGGGGAGGATGGTGGAGGTTTTGGATGCGACGAAGGAGCTGGCGAAGAGTAATATTACAGAGATTCTGCCGGGTGATTTATAGAAGATTAGAGCAATAGAGGTTTTATTTTATTGCTTTTATGAGTTAGTGTGCATCACCAGGAGCAAAGAGACGTTAGGAGGCAAGGCTGCAGACGAGGTAGAGAAGCAAGGCACCTGGGGTTACACGAAGGGTGCCTTTCTAGCTGACAAGGGAAAAGTCTAGAGATTCAATTTATTAATATCATTCTTACTTTATTAAGACTTTTAGTAATTTCCCTGAATATGTTTCAAATCATTAACCTTGAGTATGCTTATCATAAAGTCGAGAAAATCTTGGGTAGACAAATGGGCAGTGTCACCACGATCTCTCCTGCTTTGACTGCAAGTGCCTCTCTTCCCCCCTGCATTGTTACACGCCTGGATTATTTCTTCCTCTTTCACCATCGTAACCATCATCAATCCCATCATCATAGCATCCCGATTCTCCACACCTCTAGCAAAATGAGCGACCGCAGTGGTTCTGCATCGCAGCCCATCACTGCATTCGAATATAATACTGATGACATCCCCCGCATCATCCAAACCGTCGGCTATCCGCGATTCAATGCGCAGTACCCTTCATGGATCCGGAAAACTTTGAGACAGAATCTGGAATCGCGTGCAAAGGATGCATCCGGATGCCCCGAAACCAACCACTGAGAGAAGAGGGAATTGAGAGGGTTTATAGCCGTGAGGAGTTCATGGAGCATTTCCAATGGTGCTACAGAGCGCAGTTGCTATGGCAGGCTTATGAACAGGAAGACGTAAGCATTTCTATCAGCACCACAGATTATGCAGAGATCCAGGAAGCGATCATCTCGGTCGAGACAAATCAGACGAATGATAAGTCTTTACTACTGGAATGTCGGCTAAGGGATGTGGTTTGGAGTTGTCACTTGCCTGTTGCACTCTTTCTGTCTCTCTTCTTTCGTGTTTACTAGACGTCTTAGAGCAAAGGCCTACATATCAGAGTTGACGAATAAATTGTTGAAAGGTTTAATTCTATTATATGTACAAAAAGATCAAGTGTCAACGCCATCAGGCTACAAAAGCCGACGTCGGTTGAAAATTAATGAGGTTTCCAGATGCTTCCCATACCAGGCTCATATACAGCATGAGCTGATGGAACGCAACCAAGTCATGACTCAGAAAGTCACGATCTAGCAAGAAGCGACAGTGGGAACGTTCTTGCAGCTATCATACTTCTTACCACCAGTGACCTGAACATTCTGCCAAGTCCAGTTCTTGCATCCCGAGCTTCCACAAACAATAGCAGCATTCTTACCGCTGGAAGAAACACCATTCTTGCCCTTGATGTTCTTAAGGGTAAGGCCGGTGATGGGAAGACCGCTGGTAGGCTCGCCGTGAAGATCGCCGCCGTCGTAGTTCTGCTCGATAAGGATGCCGTACTTTGTGATGCCGGAGAGAGTGATGTCGGAGTAGGTGACCTTGTTGACCTTGCCGGTGGTGTTCTTCATGGTCTTGACGCGGATGCCGTTGGCGGAGTTGGTGACTTCGGAGTTGAGGAACTGCACGTTATCGACGATGTTGTCGTCGCGGCCGCCGACACTGCCGATGGAGAGACCGTGGCCGCCGTGGCAGTAGCCGTTTTGGAAGATGATGTTCTGTTCAAGTCAGGGAGTTGTTCTTGGAGAAGTTTGAGAGTTACTGACCTTTCCGGAGTTAACGGCAACGCAGTCGTCTTGGTTGTAGACCTTGGCGCCGGTGATGGTGACACCAGTGGAAGAACCGATATCAAAAGCATCAGTGTTGTGACCGCCCTTAGTATCACCATCCTTGTTATCAAGAGTGAACTGGTTGATAGTAAGACCATTAACACCGTTGATGCTAACAGCCTGAACAGGAGTGTTCTTGACATAAAGATTGTTAATCTTGGAGTCAGTAAGCTTATGCGCCGCAAAGAACTTGGGCTTAGTAATTCCACTATTTCCGCCCTTTCCATCCCAATATTTCTCACCACCAGCATTAAGCACAGCACCAGAGCCCTCAACAGTGATCTTGTTTCCAGAGATCTTCATAAGAGGTCCCTTCCACTCCTTGTACCCCCAGGTAGTAGTTCCCTTGAAGATGACCTTGGTGTTGTCCTTAAGCTTGCTGAGGTCCAGGGTCTCGCCGCTGGGGACAGCGACGTTGTTGAGGACGATGGTGGCGCAGGCGGCTTGCGACTTGCTGGCCTTGGAGGCGCCGTCGGAGCCGGAGAATGTGCAGGATGTGGCGCGCTTGGCGTAGGCGTGGACATCGGGGCCTTGGGTGACTGCTGGCGCGGGGACGGCGATGGCGCTGCCGGCCAGGGCAGCGAGGAGAGCGAAGCCGAGCTTGGTCATTTTGAGGTATTGAAGAGAGACAAGTATGTAATGAGTGATGAAATGAACGAATGTACTTAGTGAAAGAGTAACCTTTGACCGGCAAAAGGAATGTGATGATCTTGTGTGTGCTCCGCGTTTCTTCTTCCATGCTACCTATATGCTTATATATTCCCCGAATCTTGAATGCCCAGCCAAGCGATTACCCGTTATATCCGAATTTCTATGTTTCCAGAAACCACCTGTGTTCTACGGACCATGATTATCCTCCAATCACCAACAGCGCCGAGACTGTCAACGCGGATCGAGTTAAATGAGAAGGGTGACTTGAAGCCTCATTCTCCAAACGTCACCGTCTGTACGCGGATTCCTCTCTCTGCAATTGGGACGAATTACGTGTGTGGACCTGGCCCCTGGGTTGGCAGGTGGAGCGTGGACGCCGATTATCCGGAGTAGCGCGATATGCCGTCCTTGGCAAATCGGGAATGTTTCCGGTTAATGTTTCAGGTTTGACTTTGGCCAGAGAAAGAGCCTCACTGAGTTAAAGGTCACTTAGGTTTAACCATCAGTTTCATGTCAGATAAGTGCGTTTGGAAGTATGGTGAGTTTAGTTTCAAGATAGGCTTTGTGTACACGAATGCGACGTTGCATCCGAAGGAAAAGCATTGGCTTGTGTGATTTGGATATCGGGAGATAAGATCGTATAACGGTCAGTATCCTGGAAAAGAAGTCAGCTAACATACAGGGCTCTCCCTGTTTTCATCCGAGGTTCATATCCGTATCCACGGCGGTGGTAGCCAACACGCTTATATCTGCCAGCCGTCGAAAGACTGGGTAGCCATAAGGTTGAGCGCTTGTATGTTCGTTATCCTCGTTCAATGCGCTGATTGGACTAGAAATCAAGGGTATACTCTAAGTTATTACCTGCGCCAACTACCATACCCTATGAGACGTAGACTATGAACATAGATGTAGCAAAGTGGAAAAATCAAGACTTGGCTGCATACTGTCTCGCCAAGACATCACGGCACTGGCACGCGAGGAAATAAGCTAAAAGGCCAAGGAAATGGTGGTCAGACGTTGTGGCTGATTATCTTATTTATGGGGTCGTGAGATTGCGATCCTGCCAAGACTCATACTCGTCGACGAACCTACGGTCATACGAATAACTGGGTATTCTATCCTACCCAACTCCCTCAAAACCTTGCTATTTTTGACTTGATGACGAGATTTGTGAAGTGCAGTGGCAATGAGGAATAAAAAAATCGTTCGTATGGCTAGTTCCGTTCAGTAATCTCTCAACGTCTGCACTGAGACAGACTGTCACACTTCCTCTCTAGATCATGCAGTGAGAATCAGGTTTGAAGGGCATAGAGTCCTAGACATGCATACGCCAATCATGATAGTGTTCTTAGCGGTTTACATGCCAACATCTTAGGGTCTATCAGGTCTCGAACGACTATGATGTAACCATGAGCGAACCATGCACTAATCTCTCCAGCAATAACAAGGCCGCGGACTTTCTCCGGCGTCAGGGTGGTGACAGAAAAGACTATGCTTCCTTTTTCTTATGTTGTCTCATTTCTTCTCTCTTTATCTCGCCTCGCCTAGGACATCTTACATCGCCTTGTCATCGATGTGCTACAAGGGCATCTATGTGCATTATGCAACGGGAAGATGCGCAACAAGACCCCCGAGCCAGTGAAATCACACGCGGAGGAACGCCGAGAGGGGGAAGCGCTTATTTCATTGCTGTTGGGCTTCAGGATTGGCTCATGTAACACCAACGGCCACGGCCAAGTATCTGACGATGCAAGTTGCTACGAAGACGTGTTTCTTGCCGGACAGGATCCTTTGTTGAAATGAAGGATTTTGATAGGATTGCGCTTTTGAATGCTACCGTCACAGCTCTTAGTTTTAATGCATGATGATCGTGAGGCGCCACTGAATGAATCATTGCTCCTCACCCTTGTCTCGCTGCTTGCCTCACCATGCATCTATGGCTATCGTGCAAACATTGAAACAAGGAAATAGGCATTATGACCGGAATATAAATCTCAGTAGTACATGGAAGAGCTGATATACAGTACCTAGTTGCTCCTTATGAAGTTTTCTCCTTTCATCTTTCCAGGCAGTCTCGCGGTAAGAGAATTAATTCACCATACCGCCGTTATCTTTACCCGTCGACCAATAAGGCCCCCTCCAGTTCCCAGTAACAGCCTATCTATAATCCCAAAACAATGGAATTATGTTATGGAACCAGATCCTTCCCTCAATCGATCGATCTCCCCGGTGCCTGGCACGGGAATCAATTCTCCGACGAGTCAGAGTACGTATACCATCTCAGCTCCCAGGAAGTTAAGGAAATAGAGAACGCTCTCTTTCACTTCAAAGGTAGGTTCTCAGTATACCTTGCAGTAAGTAGGGTCTGATGTAGTGATAGCCCTGGGCCTAGATGGGGACTTGATCTGCCGGCAGAACTTTCCGCTTCCGATAGTTCGGAAAATCCTTGATCGTATACAGCTAGACGTCCATGAGGGGAAGGGTTTCGGTCTGATTCGAGGATTAAACCCCTTGGACTACTCCACTGAGGACTTGACGATGATGTACCTGGGAATTCAGTCGTATATCACCAGCCTTCGAGGTCGACAGGATGAGAAGGGAAATATGCTGGGTAAGATACATCGGCCGACTGCCACATATGAGCGCTGACCATAGACGTCTGGTTGCAGTCCATATCATAGCCGACAAGTCTTGCGAACTTTCCAGTCAGCATCATCGCCACTCGACATCTGAAATCGTAAGTGGTGATCTTGAAGATTGAGTCCATGGCTGATAACTGAGCTTTCAGACGTTTCACAATGAGGAGTCCGGAGACATTGTGAGCTGGCTGACAAGGAGTACTGCAGCCTCAGGCGGCAGATGCATCATCGCTTCAGGATATGCAGTATACAATATTCTGAATCGACACCACCCCGCATCTATCCGCCAGCTTTCCCAGCCTAAGTGGGTTTTTGCAAAGTAAGAACAGCTCCGACCAGTTTCCATCATGTGAAAGATCTTCAATGACAGTCATATAGCCAGGAAGGATATCCCAGACCAATTTTCTTCTACCACCGTAACAGAATCATGCTTAACTTCGGCCGAGTCCCACTAATCGGCAACGCGATTCATCCGCGTCCAGCTCATCTACCACGAATTTCCATGAAACAGCTCAAAGCGCTAGAAGACATTGAACGGGCAGCTCGCAAGGTCCAGTTGGAGATTGAGACGAAACCAGGGGATATCCACTTCATCAATAACCTCTTCATTCTGCACAAACGTGATAGCTTTAGGGATGGCGATGGAGTTGGTGAGAAGAGGCATTTGGTTCGGATGAGGCTTCGGGATGATGAGCTGGGCTGGAATCTACCGGAGAGTTTGAGAAAGGAGTGGGCAGATGCGTTTGGGGCAGGTTCGGATAAGCTTTGGCACGTTGATCCTATGCCGGAAGGATACTTTCCTTTGAGATCGTATCCGAACTAGGTGGGTAAAGTAGGTAGAGGCCTAAAAGAGGACAGGAGTACACGTTAGATGGATCTATATATGGAGTTATGTCCATAGAATACGGATAGAATAACTAGACTATCGGCGTTTTCTTTTTCGGATATGGAGCTCAAAACTTTATTGTAGTGTATTTTTGGACAGGCTACGGATATTCATCAATCCAACAGAGAAGTTATTGTGGAGCGATCTGTGAGCATCTACTTGGCCACAGATAGCCATTTCTACATTCAGGGTATCATAGATACTAATAAGCCATCATCAGCAACTTTCTAATGTACTGGTGGTGCTCCAAAATGGAGTCGCGGTGCTGACCCCACATGACCCAGAGACCCCCTCTCTCTCGGGAACCCACCTCGGATATAGCTCATCGACACCTACTCACCAAAGACAGTCACAACATCACTTCAATCCTAATTATCGGAGACATTATGACCTCAACCATCTCTCACGAGTCATTGAATGCCACACTCACAGGTCTCAGGACCCCGGACGTGATTCAATTTCGAGGTATTCCGTATGGTCGTGTTCCTCGGCGTTTCGCTGCGCCCGAGAAACTGGAGAGATATCCCAAATTTCTCGACTGCACCAACTTTGGGTATGACCTCCTCCTTCCAATATTCTGAAGATCGAAATAACTGAAATAATCAGACCTCGGTGTCCGCAAGTTGCTGTCGATGTCGGGCATTTGTTACGCATTCCCCCAGATCACACGTTCCCAGATGAACCGGAAGATGAGTTCAAATGCATCAATTTGGATGTTGTATTGCCTGACAGAGGCCCTGACGTGAGACACGCTAATTTACCCGTCTTGGTCTGGATACATGGTAAATTCCTCATCGAATCCTTATCATCAGAGACTAAATGAGGGACAGGAGGTTCACAAGCCGTGACGTTTGGAAGCGCTGCATCTGGAGTTTGCGGTATGGACACAGCTCAAATGATGGCGTGTGCTAACATATTCCATCAGACATGAGCAAAATAGTAGCTGATTCTCTCCGTTTGGGAAAGCCAATAATCGCGGTATCCGTTCAGTATCGGCTCAATGTCTTTGCTCTTGGCAATGGAGAAGGGCCTCCGAACCTAGCTCTTCGCGATCAAGAGCTGGCTTTGCAGTGGGTTCAAGACCATATCTCTGGCTTCGGTGGTGATCCGGTACTCAATCACTCCAACGCTGAAAGAGCAATGTACTAACAAAGTGTGCAGGATAGGATCACTTTAGCGGGCGAGAGTGCCGGGGCTATTTATTGTCACGCCCACCTCGTTGCAAATATGCGCGTGCGACAAGTCATTCTCTCATCCGGCTCATTATTCCTGTCGCCACCTCAGCCACGGCATTTAGTAGCAAGTTTCCGGGACAAGATTTCCACGCACTTGAAGGAACTGGATCAAACGCTCGATCTGGAAACTGCATCTGCAAGTCAGATTGTCGAGGCTGTCAGCAGATCTGGTCTGCAGTCGTTTTTCCTCGAATGGGAAGAACCCTTCAATGCTTGGCAGACCAAGACGGGCTGTGCAGAGAAATTGCTCCTCAGCGATGTAGCGAAAGAGGTTAGTTCACTCATGAGTTTGGGAGTGACTGTGCTGATGAGTGGAAAGGGAGCCATTTACCAAGCTGGAGTATGGGCAACTGACCCAGACGACATAGCGAAAGCCTTTGATGCTTCCGAGCAATATGGCGACGAGCTCAAGAAGTTATATCATATATATCCCGACAGACCTTCATCCTGCAAAACTGGGGCGTTGGACTTTATCAACGACTACAAGTACTTACTACCAGTCCAGTCTCTCGAGAAATCCTTCAAGGACGCGAACAAGCCCGTTTTCAGATGTCTGGTTGACGAAGCAAATCCATGGCAGCCCTCAAGTGGAGCTCATCACGCCGTCGACCTTGTTCTCTTGTTTGGAGGCTTTGATCTGAGTTTTGCGCCTAGTGCTGAGCGCGTTGGTCAGGCTATGCGCGAGGCGTGGATTAAGTTTATTTCTGGGGAAGAATCATGGCATGAAGCGGCAGAGAGGTATTATGGCTTTGGTCCCCATGGGAGTCTGAAGACTCTTGAAGACTGGGAGGTTCAATCACGTAGACGCATTGGGCTAGCGGAGAAGTTGAGTGAGATGGAGAGTTCGTTGTTGGATGCGACATCTCGTGGGCTCGCGGCTGGGAAAGTGAGTCTGTTGAACTAATACAATCATTCCAAATTTATTATCTGATTACTACAATCTGAGCCTCAACGAGCATGGGTATTATTCCCTCATCCCGTCCCCTCACATCAAGTTCACCCTCATAAAGACGCCATCAAAGACCGAAAGCGTGATCGTTTCCGAGCCGCCGGCTGCCTGCGAATCGTAGATAGAAGAGCCATAAGACTCGACACAACAGTGGTGTCAAATAATGGCTTAGAATCGCTTGGAAGAAGGAGAACTCCGTGGCTGTAAGATATAGGTAGCTCGCTCTCAAAGCCATGGTGATGATAGATCGCTAGTATCGAACCATCGTCATCGCCTTGTCGTTCCCTATCCACCAGATCATAGCGCAAGGGTCCCTTCTCCGCTGGGTGAACTTCCCAATCACAGCGGTGAGGTGAATCCCTGAGGTTTCGATCTATGCTCATGTATGGATATCGAATGATTCTCTTTTTCGTTTCCTTCTCAGGCAGGGGGTAACATTCCCGTGCCGTGAGTTCATAAGAGGAATGTACCGAGTGTATCTGCAACGTAACACTCCCTTCTCCTTCAATCGGCGATGATCTACAAATCTTATCAGTATAAACTTCACCCCCGCAAGTTATCAAACTTACACCTCCGCATCCACAGGGTCTCGACCCATAACCCTCTCATGAATAGAAACACTAGCGCCGACGTCTACCAGGAACCGAGCGTTGTCACCGGCATGATAGCCGCTAGGCTTTCGAAGAAGGCATAGCTCCACCTTGTAACTCTCCGAGCCCATGGGATGAACACCCACTTTTTCGGAATATTCCTTCGAGATGTCGTAGATCGCGAAGTGGGAGGTTGTGTCGTCATGTGTTGGAATGTAAAGCGCTTTGGTTAAGTGCTCGGGGACGTGGGATATTATGTCAAGCATGCTTACGGTGCTGCGAGGTCCGTGATGGAGATATGCTGCAGAAATGTCAAAAGCCATTATATTTATATTATGCGTTGGAAGTTTGTCTCCAGATTTTAAATTCCAGATGAGGAAAATAAAAGAAATCAGTTTTACCAAGAAACCTTGTGACGTTTTATCAAAGCTTGATCTCATGATCAGTCGTTGCCAAGATGAACTAAACAGTTTGTATAACGTACATAGCCACTCGTCACAATCACAATTACAACGGACTTTTCCTGATAATGTCTAATCGAGGATGAGATTGCTATGTCCGAGTGGGGCTGACAAGTCCGATTCTGTCGCCACTCACAGAACTTCCTATTTAGGTATTAAGACGGTGACTAAGAATGGAAAAGTCCGATTTATCGGGGATGAGATGTCCGATTGGAGTCAGCACGGCATGTGAATGGCTTCGAGAATCGGATTTGGCTGGGATGGTTTTGGGGGTTGATAAATGCCACGGCCCCCATACTTTTTCACCGTTGCATTTGGTTACATTGATCAGATGCTAAGTTGACATTGATTCACTTGCCATTGGTGCCATTTCGAGCTTCGTCTATAAGTACCGAGACTTTACTTCATCCTTCATCCTCCTGTCCGGCCACGGCTGAGAAAAACTATCTCAAAAGCATCACCATGTCCACCAAAAAGTCAATGCGGTCCATCATGGCCAGAATAACAGGCCAACACCGACCTCGCCTCACAATACGGTACGTTTTCCAATCCCAATTCCAACCCTCCGACTCCTCGCTGACCTTCCAGACCGGACTACGATTACGTCTTCGTCAGCGGAGACGGTGAAGATGCAAAAGGCCAATATCTTCGCGGAAAGCTATCGCTCTTCATCCCAGAAGGGCAAAGCATCACCAGCGTTCAGCTTAAGTTGACTAGTCGAATGTGGCTTGGGTAGGTTCATCCCGAAGATTTGAGGCTGACAGCGGGAGCTAACGGTTACGCTTAGAGATCACAAGGTTGACGCCGAAGAGGCTGTAAAGTGGCAGCGGCGTGAAAGTACTGTTCATCAATGGAAGCCCTTCAATGTCGTCGATAAAATCGGTGAGCCTTTCAAGAATGGCAAGAATTTCGAGTGGCCTTTTGAGTTGTTCGTTCGGGGTGATCAGGAGGAGTCGTTCAAGGGCTGTACGCGATGCAGTATTACTTATCTACTGGAAGCCTGGACGGTTGATGAGAATTCATCGGACAGCTTCAAGACGTTTTCGCCGCTTCGAATTATTCGCACACCAGGGTTCTCATCATACGAACTCATGGATCCGACGACGGTGCAGGGGAAATGGTCTGAGAAAGCGGAGTATAACGTTTCCATTCGACATCGAGCGATTGCCCTGGGAGGACTGATTCCTATCGAAGCTCACCTTGCACCGCTCGACCCAACGGCGAAGATTACAAAAGCGAGGTTTTTCTTGCGGGAAAAGCACGACGTGGAGAATAAGTCTGATCCAGAAAGTCCGGGGTATGAGGGACAACGGATAGTGACGGAGTGGCCGTTGGAGTTGAATGACGAGCCTCAGCAACGGTGGCAGCAATGCTTACACCTCCCAATCGCTGTTAGGAACTGCTCACCTGACTTTTCAGTCTGTGGAGTCTCCATCACCCATTCGCTGCATCTTGAGGTTACGTTGACCAACAACGGCGTCACGACGGAGGAGGAGGTCTCGATGCCTATACATCTCTTCATCTCGCCAGAGTTGCCAGTAAATGGCTGGGGTGTTTTCGTGAGGGATCATGTCATTGCTGCAAAGGAGGTCAAGAGCCTTTTGGCAGAGGGTATCAGTGTTCCGCCGAAATACTGCAAGGGAGATTTTGTGGTGGAGGATTATGAAGTTCCTCCGCCGGCATATAGTGAAGCATGAGGAGACCATCGTCAGATGTGAGGGGCTTTATTAAATGCATATAGGCTTTAGATTATACCGCGGATATGGGTCAGCGCCTGCTTTACCTATGATACCAAAATTCATTAATACCAAGTTATCAAGTCATCATAGTAACAGCATCATCAGTTTGTGGAGTGACATAAGCCGAGTCCCAAAGTTCCTAGACCAGTTAGTGATACCCCCGGCAAGCTATAGGTCCTTACTTACCCAGTCAATCCCATCGGGTCTAAACCAGTCGACATTGGTAGCCCAGTCCTCGAACCTCAGCTCGACATCTTCCGGCAAGAAAGTCGGTGCAGGATCTCGCTTCGAAAGATACGACCTACCGAGATCAGTCACCAGTTCCATTGATAGAAAGTCAGAATCGACTTACCGGAGACAACGTATTACGCGATAAACACTCGAACAAGCTGGACTCTTCATCTTCAATGCTTCCATTCTCGTTATAGCAGCATCAACGGCAGATATATGCTCCGTCAGATCAGAGTCATCAGGCATGTCCAGCATGCATGAAGTTAACGCCACAGCTCCGTGAAGAGCATTACAACTAATAGCGCCCTTGACAAGCCAGCGATAGCACTTTAATCGCGGTAGTTCGTAGAATTGGTGATGGACATCAAGTAATGCAAGACCTGACTTGATACATTTGTCCCGCGATTCAGCGCGGAAGTGGCTCGCCTTAGAGCTGTGGAAAGGTCGATGGAGAAGGAGGTAGAGTTGATGAGCGTAGGTTTGGAGCATGCACCAATGCGCGTAGCCTGCTGTGTTGAGAATACTCCGGCGACCGTTTACGAGATATGCGGCATCCCATTGCAATTGCTCTTTCGCTACAGCTGTATCATACTGATGTAAAATCGCTGTGTTGAGCCTGTCATCACCGGAGATATGAGAGCAGATTTGCGTCGAAAGCTGGAATAGTCGAACTTGGAACTTCAGGAGCGATGTATCGGTGAATTCGCAGGGTGAATCTTTGGGAGATTGCTTTATGCTGTGTTCCTGGATATCTTTATCGTTGACCCATGCCGGCATTGTTGCTTTCATGTTCAACAGGAATGTGAGGTCGATGTCTCGGAAGCAGAGAGCTTGGTAGGTATGGATAATCAGGATGCCTGCCCAGCAACGTCGGCGGCGCTCTTGCTCTATGCAGTTAGGCCCCTCTATATCCGTGTGGCAGCGCAGGGCAATGGCGATGTTGAGTGCACTACCGAGAAGCGCCCAGCCATACTCTGGGCCTTCGTTATGAGATATCATATGGACTAGGATGAGAAGAGCCTCTAGCGTGCTCAGATCATGGCGAACCAAAAACTGATCTTGCGAAAGGGCGGTCATTGCCGCATTTCGATACTTCTGTGACAATACCGATAAATCTCGAGGGATGGTGGTGTCCTGCCACAGCACGACGAGGCCGGCATCGGTTGGCTCAATGGTCTTGAGAGTCAACGAGATAATGGCGAAGAGAACAGCAAGCCACGACAAACTAGTCTTCTCGGGAGCTTCTAGGAACTCCAAGTATTGGGTCTGGAATGTTGGACCATGCAGAATATGGAATAGTGATGAGAGGGTTCCAAAATATCGACAGACCAAGTACTCCGTCACAGACGTCGGAGGCAAAAGCGCAAGCAGTTCCGTGATTGGAACGCAAGGTCCAAAGGACAGCGTAACAGTTGGATTCGGTGAGTCTGGTATAACACTCCTCTCAACAGATGGCCGACGCAGAATATGATCCCACCGCTGCTGTATCGGCTCAGGCGTCGAACTCGGAGATGACACTGTCTCTGTTACCTCCACAGATTGAACCTGTGTCTGCTGCTGAGGCACCGGCTCAACAACCTCAAGCCGAGTGCGCCTTCGCTTCTGCGGCCCAGTAAAGTTTGAGCCATAAGCGCAACAGTCCTGCCAGCCTCGTTTGAGGCATGTAGCGCACGGCAGTCCCCGGTCGCATTTCAGCTTGGAGTGTCTGCAGGGATCGCAGTTCAAGGGTTTTCTGGGGCGGCGCTTTTGGGCTTGGCTACGGTTTGGGGAGCTGGAACTGCTCGGACTTAGTTGCTCCATAGTTGGATGAGGATGAATTGATGAATGGGGGGGCTTTGTTGTGATGTCCGAGAATTGAGATTGATGATTTGGACGGAGTAAGCAAGGCAAAATCGGAGTCGGAATCGGAAATCGGATTTAGACTGACGGGAGTGATTACGTGAGAGTTTGAGCCAATCAACGCGAAGCCCTGTTAAAATCGGACTTTATCCTGCGAATGCTAACAAATTGGACCACCCGGAAGAGCTCAAGGAGGATCTACATAATCTTGACCGTATGACTCAATCACTACCAGGATAACAATTAAGAATTAATGCGGCTTAGCTTGGTTCGCATCGATCACCTGCGATGCTGAGCTGCCTTCACCTTGAAAGCAGTGGTGGATAAGTCCGCAGTACGCAGCTGTCATTCTTGAGTCTTTACATCACAGCACACTCACCACTACAAAAGCCTAGATGCGTCTTCTGATTACAGCCACCGCCCGAGACTTACTTGAGGGGAGAATTGCCCATATATAGTATTTGTTAGAAAATCCAAAACAGGCGTCTTGGCCGCACCTCTCGCTTATCTTACTGGTCTTGCGCCATCGAAAAAGAAACACCAGTTCGTCTAAATCTGTGCAATAGCGATAAAAGCTTGTCCAAGAAAATAAATATCAAGCCTCCAACAATGGCTTGATGAAGCTGCACCTATGCGTAGATAAGTAGAAGCCCTGAATCTCACGTGTCTTCCTGGATCAAAGTTCGCGATATAAACTCACGCCCATACTTCTCGAATCACAAAAGCCCACGTTTCGTTCTCTACGTTATTTAAATACCATGGACCTTCCGTATTTTAGACCTTTATATCACCGACTCCCCTCTCCATGAAGTTCTTCTAACTCTTGCTTCTGAAACTACATCTCGGCTTGCTATACGCTTGTCTAGTCGCCAACCGGTCACAGTTATTCCTCCCCTGGAATTCCATGACCATGGCGACACCAGCGCATTTCTACCCCGGCGTAAATCTCACTCTGCGAGACATGCCTAAGAGGGATTTCAAGCTTAAGAAGGAGTATTTGTTCTATCCCATTGGATTTCCCGAATACAGGGGCAGCCAATCTACGGTCATGCCTGTGAAAGAGGTTGCGATGATGATACTCATGGATACGTTGACGGAAAACCAGATTGGCACAAAAAAGTGTTTGACGAGACGATTGTTCAGAAGTGGAGAGATGAAGCACGGCAATAGAGTGAGGATGGGTTGTATGCGAGGATCATGCAAGATAAGCGGGAGAAGGGTCCTCGTAAACCTCGTGATAGGATCATCACCGATGAAGCGTTTGACTATGTAAGTTGACGGTGCATTGCATTTTCTTCAGTAGTTGGTAATTAAAATTTGGCGGTGTATCAAAGAGCTACGCGGAAAGGCAAAGTACTTCGAGAAGTCAGGGCTCATCCCAAGTCTTGATGGACCAGGAAACACGATCGTCAAGTCAGACTCGTTCATCAACGAGAGTCTTCACCGTGACCTCAACAGAGCGTGCTATACCCTTTGGAAGGATCAAGAAGGCAACGTCGATTGGCATCCACCAAGTAACGACATGGTCCAAAACCTTGTCCATCCTTCCATGCACAATTTCGTCTACGGTACTCCCTCTCCACCGAGGACTAAAGACTTAATACTGATAATCGACAGACCGTTCACCGTTCATTCAAGAAGAAGTCGTCGGCGTATCGAACGCACTTGACTTCATGGGCGAAGGCAAGCCCGTACCAGGACAAAGCCCTGTAGTCCGACAAAATGAATTCGAGCCAGAATTTAGGATCGGTTCTGGCAAGGTTGGCTCAGAGTACTAGTCCGACAAATACCAGTGGCTCCCCGCCAACGTTGGGTTTCGCGAGGATGGCAGTGCTGAGTTCACTAGCTACGTGAACAATCTGCACCCCACAAAGTTTCCTGAAATTTACAGGACTATTGAGAGGTTGGTTGACAAGGCTGTTCCTGCTTGGGATCATTGTCTGCGAGAGGTCAATCGTTACGGCGAGGGGACCTTTGCGGGGAGGAATATGTCACGGTTTGAATGGATCCCGGAAGCATCGTAAGTCTAATTGTTCCTCCAGTTGGGGTGTTCTTCAGCTGATGAATTTTAGTGACGAAAACGACGACCTATGGACACCTGAGTATGATCTCGAGGAATTTCTTCACAAAGACGTCGAACTCTCGCACCAGGAACTGAGTGACCTGGAAGAAGAGTGCTACCATGGATCAGAAAACCCAGTCGAATACGATCAAGATGAGAATGACCGTAGAATGAACGAAGGCCTCCCTCCTCTCACACCCAATATCGATGATGAGACCATGGCCGGAGCAAATGGGTCAAGTACTGCGACGCTATACTTCCTGGCCCAAAGCCCTTTGAACAGGTTGACTACACGCCAAAGCAGAGCCTGCGGGAGAAGTTTAAGATGGATGGTTTGCAAATAATTGTCAAGATGGCGAGCATTAAACTCACGCCTGAGAAGCCTGAGTTCTCGACCGGAAGTTGGCATGTAAGTCAACCTCCAGTACTATGAAAATTAGCATACTGACAGTTCCTCAGCTTGAAGGTCAGATGAATGAGAAAATTGCTGCAACTGCACTGTACTACTTTGACAGTGAGAACGTCACGCCAAGCCTTTTATCGTTCCGTATGCAGACGAGCTCGTATCTGGATGATGGGATCAAAACTGGCCAGGATAGTTACAACTATCTTGAAAGGGTGTTTGGCACAGATCTTGGAATGCAAGGTGGATTAGCTAGATCTTGTGTTCAAAGCTATGGAGACATTGATACGCCAGAGGGCCGTCTCCTCGCTTTTCCTAACGTTTTGTAAGTCCCCCCACCCTCTCAAACAATCACATTCTTAGTAACATTCGTCTAGTCAACACCGCCTGTCCTCTTTTAAGCTACGAGATCCAACAAAGCTGTGCCATCGACGCTTCATCGCCCTTTGGCTGATTGATCCGCACCGCCGAATCCTCTCAACGGCGAATGTGCCGCCTCAGCAAAAGGATTGGTGGACTGGAAGCGGTGGAGTACCTATGGGCCTTATGGATGTTGAGGAAGCGCGGGCGCATCGGCTGAAGTTGATGGATGAGCGAACTGCGGAGAAGGCGAGGGCTCACTGGGAGTCTATTGACTATAACTTCTATGAACATTGATTGGAGCTTAGCGTCAGCTTGAGAGATGGGTTAAATGCGAAAAAGGGCAGATGATGCGCTCATAGTACCTTGCACAGATGGATTCGAGGTCTCATAGAGGCAGCCCACTACCATAAGGGTCACAAAGATTATGCCAATTACACATGTTGTACAACGAAGCCTCAATACGAATCACCATAGCCCAACTAGGACATTACCGAAGTTCTCTCCTCTCTCTCTTATCACATCCAGCCATATGCAGCGCTGTATATGACATGTGCAAATCACAACTCCCAAGATATTATATCATCTATAAATGAATACGAGATGGCATTAATCTCCAGATTGTCTCTCCACCCAACCATATCGTGATGTATGTCCAAGACAAAATCCTCTCATGATCGACAGCTCACTTGTCTCAGATACTGGCCTCTGAGTGGTCGTGGAGAAAAAAAAATAAGAAAGTGATCGACATCCGTAGGACAGGGCCAAGAAGGCTCGTAAATTTTACAAGTGCTGACATGTGCATCACACGACATGGGGGCCGAGACGGGACTTGGGGAATTGAAGCGCGATACTATTATTAGACAGTTGACGTGTATAAACAACAGAATCGAAAAGGTATAAAAGTACTCTCTTCAAACATCGAAGTTGGTAGTCTTGATATCAGTGCATTCACACCTCAACCAAACACCAGAACTTCAACATCAATCATCACCATGCATTTCACAGCCCTCCTCACCAGCGCCATCGCGCTCGCCTCAACAGCAGCATCCCAGCCAACAGCGCGTCAAGCGCCCACAGCCAACGCCGTAATCATGATAATCAACTCCGCCGACCACAGCCGTCAACCCGTCAGAATTCCCCTCGCGCAACTCACCACTCTCAACTACCAAGTCACCGAGCTGCGTCTCGAGAGTCTCAACGTCCACATCCCCGATATTGAATCACCTGAACTCAGCGATGTTGTCTGTCAGCGGTATAATGATAAATATGGTGTTCAGCTTGGCAGCGCTGAGTTTAGTCATGAGAAGCCGGCGCTGCTTAGTACCAACCCTGTGGAGTTTGGTTGGGTTTTGTGCTATCGTAAGGATAGGGCTTGAATGCGGTAGGCAGGGACTGGGGGAGTATTACGGGGGTAAAAGACGGGAGATGGACTTGGGGAAATTGAATACAGTTACATAGTTATTAATCGCAAGATTATGCACCGCGAATCTTGTTCCTGGCCTTCTATGCAAATGCTAAGACAGCATTATAAATGCTCGTAGGACTTAACAGATCTTTCGGTTGAACTTTGACCGTCATAGCCAATCACCATGAAAAGCGTTGGGGGATTTCAAAGCACGTAACGCTGACTCTGAGCATTGATTGGTCGGCTCGTAGGGTCAGCGCTCGTAAGGAAGATGACGTCGAGGCCTTTGAAGTAATTCTCCGATTTCTTCTCCAAAAATGTCTGCAAGGGCCCTGATTATCAAGCATTCCTAGCCGTATTTTACGTTGTATTGTGAGGGGATTTACTGCAGAATTAGTGATTTGATCCCCATGGGCTCCACGGCGTGCAGTTTCGTATCCCGTGAAATTTCGTATGGGCATTTGAGTTTTTAATCATCTTGACTATTGCTCCGAATGCTACTTTCGCGTCAAATTTGCTTGATAATCCGCAGGATGGTGAAACATTATCGCCTCTCATCAAAATTGTATTTAAAGACGCAACATTTTTCTGTAGTTTAGAGTCTATCATCACAATACAATCACAAACTATTTTGCATCACTTTTAAGTAAAGCATTCATTACTCTACAGTTATACTCTATTTATCTCAATCAACAACCATCATGTCAACCGAATCAAAACTCTGGCAGCCCCTCAAGCTAGGAAACACCACCCTCTCCCATCGCATCGCCCTCGCCCCTCTAACCCGCTTCCGCAACGACGATGACCATCTCCCCCTCTCTCTCATGATAAAATACTACGCCGACCGCGCCTCAACCCCCGGAACCCTCGTCATCAGCGAAGCAACCGGCATTTCCAAAGCAGGCGAAGCAGTCCGCAACCTACCAGGCATCACCTCCCCAGAGCAAATCGAGGGCTGGAGAAAGATCTACGACGCTGTACACGCTAAGGGCAGTTATATGTTTCAGCAGCTTTGGGATCTGGGAAGGGCGGGCGATCCCGATTATTTGAAGAAGAGAGGGTTTAAGTACTCGTCGAGCAGTGCGGTTCAGATGGAGGGGAAGAATGTGAAGCCTGAGGCGTTGACGGAGGAGGAGATTTGGCAGAAGATTGGGGAGTTTAGACAGGCTGCTAGGAATGTTGTTGATGCTGGTGGTGATGGTGTTGAGATTCACGGTGCTCATGGGTAAGAACTGTCATTCTTGCTAGATAAGTCCAGTTGCTAACAAACTCTGCTTCAGATACCTTATCGACCAATTCATCAGCGAAAGCATCAACAACAGAACCGACAAGTGGGGAGGTTCCGTTGAGAACCGCGCCCGCTTCCTCCTCGAAGTCATAAAAGCCACCGTCGAAGAAATTGGCGCTGAGCGAACCGCCCTCCGTCTAAGTCCGTTTGCAACATTCCAGGCCGCATTTACCGCCAACCCTTGGGATCAATTCGGCTATATCTTCAACGAGCTCAAGAAGGCTGGCTACAAGCTCGCTTATGTCTCACTCGTCGAGCCCAGAGGAAACCCAGCTATCCTCGATGCTACACCCAAAGATCTTGGTTCAGACAAGGTCAGTCCCTTTGGGGACAGGAAACAAAGCCTTGAGTACTTTCTTGAGATGTGGGATAATCAGTCCCCTGTGATTGTTGGTGGTGGGTATATCCCTGATAATGTTTATGACGCTGTTGATGGGAGTTACAAGAATTGGGATGTTGTTGTGGCTTTTGGGCGTTGGTTTATCTCGAACCCTGACTTGGTCTACCGGCTTAAGTATGGTGTTGCTCTGACGCCTTATCAGAGGGATACTTTTTATGCTCCCAAGACTGACAAGGGATACAATGACTATACTTTCAGTCAGAGATATCTGGAGGCTACGAAGGCATAGACGGGTGACTGAGGGTTGTGGGGATAGAACACTTTAGAGAGAAGCATTGTAGATATAGAGAAGCCTGAATAGAGCATTTGACATTTTATCGATCTTTTGCTATGCATCATCTTCATAATCGTGAGCTATACTAAGCTGCAGAATACCTTGACTCGGTGATGCTGATTACTTGTTCAGCCTCGGCGCTCTCTCAGGATCCCTCCACCAAAGACAAGCCTCTGTTCGAATAACATCCTTCTCAACCTTCGTATCCCCCGGCTGCACAACAATCTGCTTCGGCGCCCTCTCCCATCCATTATAAGTAGGCCACTTTGGACTTCCAGGATATCTATACTTATTAGGATCACCCGTCGCAACAAAACTAGCCAAGTACCCATGGTAAACATGGCTGATCTCAGGATACTGAGTAGTAGGCTCATCCCAAGTAAAGGCCGTGTCAGCGGTATGAGGAATACCCTGCCACGCGGGAAAGCTGTTGTTGGTGTTGAAGCGGACTTTCCAGGTTGGTACCCCGGCGGTGGAGGCGCGGTATGCGGTTTCTTGGCCCGGGCAGATGTAGGCGTAGTCGCTCCAGGCGGCGGAGATGCGGTTGTATTGAGTGCTGTTGGGGGAGTTGGCGAATGGTGAGTCTTTGTGCTTTGCGGGATCGGGGTACAGAGCGGTTAGCTCTTTTAGATCTTTGTTGGTCAAAGCTGGTGAGATGTTGTGGAGATAATCCAAGAACTCTTTGTTGGTCTCGAGGTCGCCAGGAGTGTAATACTTGGCTTCGTCGGTGACAGTAGAAGTGATGGTCGGGACGTGGAAAAATGTTCCGTCGTAACCAGATTGAGAGCCAGGTTTCTCAAAGAGGGGCCCACCATGTACAGGTTGAAACGGCCAGGTTAACTGAGGATCGTAGTCATGATACAGCTTGGTGCTGATGTTTCTGATAGCATTGACGTCTGCTCTCTTGAGGCACTTGAGCGTTGCCTTATTTCCCTTCTTCTTGTCGCATCCAAGGTAAGTGATATACTCATCATACTGTCGCTTATACAAAGGATAAGTATCATTCGGGAAAGCTCGCGAAGTGACCGAACCAGACTGATGAATCGCCCGAGCAAACAACTTCTTATTATCCTTGCCGTAGTTATGAAAGTAATGAATGCCCACTGAATGACCACCAGCAGAGCGACCACCGATAGTGACAGCATCCTTATCACCACCAAAAGCACCAATATGTTTTTGCACAAACTCCAGGAAAAAGCGCTGATCTCGAATACCTAGGTTTGCCAGACCCTCATCTTGGAAGAGCTTGGATGGCAGGAAGCCGAGAGAGTTGACGCGGTAGTGGAAGTTGACTACCACGATGGGAACCTTGGATGAGGCGGTGAACGCAGCGGCGTCAAAACTAGCCCAGCTGCCAGCGTAAAAAGCACCGCCGTGGATCCACACAAGAACAGGGAGTTTCTTGCTCAAAGGTACACCCTTGGGTCTAAACACGTTGAAGTTGAGACATGCCTCGCTCTGTGAGTCGAGAGGCACTTTGGATGAGACCTCTTGGACACAAGCTTTGCCGAAGCTATCAGCTTTCTTCACGCCCTTGAACTTGTCAGGCCAAGAAACAGGGTGAAAGCGATGATCGCCTGTAGGTTGAGTGGCGTAGTCGATACCTAACCAAGCATCAACAGGCGCAGGGAGCTTCTGCTTTGTGAAAGTGCTGTTGACAGTGGTACCGGAGAAACTACCGTAGCCATCAAGCTTAACAGTGTTGTAATGTCCTCCAGTAGCCTGCGCAACAGGTGACAGCGCCAGAAGCGTTCCGAGGTTTGACAGGACCTTCATGATGATGGAGGTGTGAGAGAACAAGGGAAAAAGAAAATGGGAAGCAGATCATACTTATATATCGCGCGATCAATGCCATTTAAGCTTAAATCCCCCGCATATCAGTCGACATCAATCGTGCAAGAGCCGACATCGTCGGATACGAACGCATTACTGGTGGAGTATGGCATCATCATCCTCGGTTTTCCGGGTTTAGTAATAGGCCCGACATTAGTTGCCAAGTCATTGGCTTGCGAACGATGATCACTTTATCATAA
Organism: Fusarium acutatum; assembly: GCA_012932015.1. Taxonomy (NCBI): domain Eukaryota; kingdom Fungi; phylum Ascomycota; class Sordariomycetes; order Hypocreales; family Nectriaceae; genus Fusarium; species Fusarium acutatum. Next base: position 14,985 of record JAADJF010000171.1, on the reverse strand, counting down.
TGGTCGAGAGTTGGGTGAGGATATTCAGTATCGCCAAGGGTTGGTGATAAATAGGGAGGGGTGTGATTCGCTAGTTTAATCGACGTTGGTAGAGAGGGGTCCGGTGATATCCGCCGGCATTATCGACCTCTTGGTTCATATCACCAACAGATTTAATGAGGCCATGACGGGCATATTGATTTTTTTTTTGATTTGCTCTCTTCAAGTCCGGTCAGGTGGACGGCCTCAGAATCCATCATCCGTGATACTATGGTGAATACAACAGTAAATACAAATTATTGGCATTTCTTCAGCATCCATCGCCATCAATCTACAGACCTACCCACTCCAGAGACTTATCCCATAACCTCGCCGCTTTCTCGGTATCACACGCATGCTTCCCATATCCTCTTGCATAAAGCGGAGTAGAAGGATCCCACTTCCCGACGATCTGACAGTCCTCAAGATACTTCCCACCTTGACCTTCCAAAGCCTGAGCGATAGCTGCCCAGACACTTGTAGCAGCACCTTGGTCCGGGAGCTTCCAAATTGTCTTGAGATATGGATCCATTGCGAGGCCGCTCTTTTGTTCCTCAGATAAATGTCTTCCCAGATCCGTGAGGACACCACCTGGCTGAACACTCCACGCATGGATACCCTCGCTGGCGTACCTCCGCTCGATCTCATTAGCTGTCCAGAGGTTGGCAGTTTTGCTCTGGGAGTAGGCTTTGTTGGGATCGTAGCAGCCTTCCATGTTGACGTTGTCAAAGTTCACCTCCCCGAAACGGTGGGCAAGTGAGCTCAGCATGACGACTCGCGATGCGCGATCAGACGTCGCACCTTTGGCCAGAGCAGGTTTGAGTAGTTGGAACAAGAGGAAGTGGGCAAGATGGTTTGTCCCGAACTGTGTTTCGAAGCCCTCTTTCGTGCGTGCTTCTGGTGTACACATGACCCCAGCGTTGCAGATAAGGATATTGAGTTTCGGGCTCTGAGATAAGAACTTGGTAGCGCACGAGCGAACATTCTCCAGCGATTCCAGATCAAGTTCAAGAAGATGAACGCGCTCATCTTCAGCAAGGTCACCTAAGGCCGACTTTGCCTTTTCGAGGTCTCGAGCCGTTAGATATAGAGTTGCGCCGGTGAGATGAATCGCTTTCGCGGTCTCAATGCCGATACCTGCGGAACAGCCGGTGATGAAGACGACCTGATCGTTTAGTTTTCCCTCTAGGCCTTCATCCTTGATGATCTGGATAGCTGTTGGGCGAGAATCTCCTGGTCCATTGGGAGACTCGTGAATGGTGACGTAGCGATCGGCCATGGCGTTGATATAAAAGAGCAGAGAGACGTAGAGAGATTTGACTAGAACAAAAGTGCTTGGGCAAAGAAGAAAAAGATGAATTTGGGTTTTGGGAGGCGATTGAAGCTGTTATTTACATCCCTCGACATGCCGCGTTTCACGATGCAACACGTCCAAACTGAAACGCCTATGATTCACCACTAGGCCCAGCGGGAGGCGGACACCAATTAATCCGCTAATTTTGGCGCCATCAGAAAGAAATGATAGGTCAATGGCTTCGGCAGTGGACCAATTCGCTAGACTTCTGATACTCACAGCCACTATTTCTATGCTCGCTCGGCATCAACAGCCGGGTCGGCTCAAACTATATACAGAACAGAAGAACGGGGCTTATCGGCCTAGGTTCCATACCTTACTTGGTATACTTAGCGCAAGGGCTCAAACTCTTGGCCTTGCCAGCATCCTTGGGAATAACGCCCGCGGCAACAGCGGCTTGATAACACCATCTCCAATCTTTCTTGCCAAGCTCTCCATCACACTTCCAGGACCAGAAGAACCATCCATCGCCTTCCTCAAACGACTCAGCTTGAGCGGCCCAGTAAGCCTTGTACCATGTTTCTTGGCCCTGGATCTTGAACTCATCGGTGTTCTTCAGAGTCGAGTTCACGGACAGGGACCATTCGCCGACAAAGACGTGTTGGCCCATGTTGTCCTTGCAGGCAGTTTCGATATATGCTTTCTTGTTGCCGGCGATTCTGTTGTCGAAGGATAGATAGCGGTGGGCATCGAAGAATATGAGATCGTCGTCTGGGAGGTATTGTCTTGGGTCGCCTGCGCCCCAACTTTTGCCCTGCGATCGAGTCAGCGCGAGAAACATGAAAGCTGTCCCCAAATATATGCAAATTTACCATGTATTGAATGTGTAAGCGATCGGCTTTGGGAACCTTGAGGTAACCCTCCATAGCCTGGATGCGCTTATATGCACCAGGGTAATAGTTCTTGATCATATCATCTGCCTCGGCCTTCCACTTGCCAGCGCGTACGGGCTCGTTCAGAACCTCGAGCATGCCGACGGTAGTGTAGTTCCCATTGGTATGGATGCGTTTGGTCATCCACTCAAGGAACTTGAACGCTCGCTCATAGTTCTCTGCAGTATAGAATCCGGGATTAGGGATGGACTACACCTTGGTTAGTATATGTTTAATGGGGTAAGATAGTCGCTTACATGGCCGGTGAACTGCTCGTTCGGTGAGCTGATACCAGGAGCAGAATGGAGCCCGATCACCGCATAAATACCATGCTTCTTGCACCACCCGACAATACGATCAAGATGCCAGATGCCGCCGCGAGGCCAGTATTCGCCTTTCTGGATGATATCCTCGTACATCCAGTATCCAACAGGAATGCGAACAGCATTTAGACCAATACTTGCAATCTGCTTGATGTCATCTTCTGTGATCCAAGTCTCCCAGTGTTTCTTGAAAGCAGCGTTGGCTTTTTCTTGGCCAATGCCCTTGACGCAAGCCCACTCGTCGTTGTAGGCACTGCAACCCATGTTCTTCCATGACTCTTCCGCCATCCATCGTTCGATGATGAACTGTGAACCAAGGTTGACGCCACGGATTTTATCATCGTTTGGGAGCCATCTTTCAGTGATTTTCTCGCCGTTGGCCTTGGCAATAGCTACATGAAGTGAGTATGTGCACCTTCATGATGACGTTGATACACTAACCTCTAGACTGAGGAGTCCAGGCTTCTGCTGCGGTGAGAAAGAATGGCAATACTGATTTGATATGCATGTTTAAGACAGGTATTTCCGTTCAAATAAAGCGAACCTCTATTTGACTGCACTTGTAGAGCAGAAAGAAGAGACATTATACCGTCGAATGTCTTGTTAATATATCTCTTCAATCAAGGTTCGCAAGGATTATAATCCATTCACATACCTGCGCATATGGTCTGATAACAACGGAATACATCCGCCCGATCTCTCCATCGAGTACCGATCTATCAAGCATATTTCCGCGATGGAGAACGAACCTGCACCTAATTTGCCGGTCCGACTGATGGATCGTTTCGTTTTGGCATATGAAACGGTCGATCCTCAACCTTGATTTTGAACAAATGGGACATTCGTCATTCCACATTCCTCTCGCTTGACAGTCCTGCTGGTTGGCTCGTGCCAGGATTGCAGAATGCAAGCAGATGAAGGACTGCGGCTGAGGGTTGGGGTTTCAGACGAACTCCACTAACAACCCTGTTCGTCTAATGAGAGCATTCCTCACGGTTCACATATCTATTTATTTGAGATAAATCCTTGACGCATAAACTTTTATTTTCAGACGATATACCGGATGAATCGGATTCAAAGTTTATTGATCGTCACCAGCGGTTTATTGACACCAGCTTTCAGTGCTGAAGACTGCTTGTCCTGGGATCTTTTGTTGTTTCGTGGGGTCAGTGGACCAGCACGTTGGCAAAATGCGACGCTGCAAGTTGACCTGTCAATGGCCCATAGAATATCAAGTTCGAGTCACCATGCAAGGCATTTTTGACGTATGATAGTGTCTGCAACAGGAGAGTCCGCCTTGGCATCGGCGATGCGTGTGTATCTCGGTCTATCTTGCAGTGTGCTGGGCGGAACTACTATCAGATCACCGTACATAATGCCGGGAATTAGACCATGGTGTCCGAAAGAGGCAGGTCTAAATACCATGAGCCACGTGGGGGATATAAAGCAGTTATCGGATCGGATGCCAGCTGATAACGAACAGGTAAGGCTACATCAGGAACGGCATCGTATTGAGATACAGTTATGAATGCAAGGGATGTGTTCTTTACAGATGAGACTTGCGGCTGAAAACCTATATCACTACAGAGAACTTGGGTAGCATGCCAATGACTCGCTCGCACAGGTAGCAATTGTCTGTCCAAATCACGGTCTAAAGGGCCGCCATAATAAAGACGATATACGGAGCATTAATTATACCGAATGGTAGGTGTCTTCCTGCATGTCGACTCGATCTGCTCGTCTATTTCTTCCATACTTAAAGCTCGTGACATTGAAAGATAAGTTGGACTCGGCTTTTCCCATATTCTCATTGCTCAAGGTGAACTGGAGCAACAGAATGCATCTCACGCGTCTACATAACAAGCCATTGCTCCAGAATCTCAACATGAACATTCCGGCCTTTTGTTTAGAACTTGCTGCAGAAGGTCATAAGAGGACGTCGAGGGAATCTGTGTATCTCGTCACTTGGAGATACCCTCCTCAATTACTCTGCCATTAATCTTTTCTTACGTTCTCAAGCGAGAGTATACCACCACCAGTGCAAGCAACCTTAGCATGCAACCTTATATGTCAAAAGTTCGCATTATGGGCATCTACTGTCCCTTATCAACCCGTTGGACTTCGTGCTTGGATCTTTTCGGAATATATCCATTTTTAAACTATGGTAATAAGAAGACGGTTCTATTTTTGTTCAAGATCTGTAGAGCCTCCGGGGTCTTGGGACGACTACGAGTATGTCGTCATACTCAAAATTGCGGGAAAATAGTTGCCCAAAAGCTCTGGCTATCGAGTTTCCGCTAACACCATCTGGGCGTTGTTCCAAGACTCATCATATATGAGCAAAAAACCAAGTAGGTCTCGGACAGTCATGGACAGAAGCCTGATCCAGGCCAGATAGAAATACCTTTCAAAGGCCCACGATGCTTTTACATATGGACATCGGCTACACGGCACAAGTACCTACATATCTTGCATCTTGAGACAGGCTTCCCCTCGTATTCATCCGAAGAAGACCACTATTCCAGTAAATACTTCGTGCGCTGTAACCTTACCCTACCTAAGACTGCGACACCGCTGCTGGGAACCCTTCCTGAACGAGCCAAATGACTCGTTATCCTTACCATTCACCTTATCAAGCCCCATTTTCGCAATTGCCAACTTCCCAATATGTCAATAGTAGCGAAGCAAAAGCCGTTATAAGCGAAAAGTTTGGTACGTTTATGGCAGTTCCTCTGATTAAAGTTTTTCCCGCATGAATCGTAAAGAGGCACGGCTATTTAGCCTTGTTTATGAAACATTTACTAAGCAAATTTCGGTAAAGTACCTCGAGTTTCACGATTCGTCGATCTTTAACCAGATCCTATAGGACGCGGAATGTCTTCCTCCGAGGGTCCTCAATAACGTTTTGAATCGAATGAGTATAAGACATCGAACGATGCTTCGTTCTCGAATCCAGATTTTATCTCAAAAACGCGTAAGCTTAAAGAGAACTCGCCGAGATTGCCGATAGGGTTGGTTATCAGATGGGGATCAATAAAATGCGCTGAGTATAGCCCCGGCTAAATAACCGACGTCAATATTCGGGGTAGTAATATAATAGATTCCCAATTAGGTCGTCCGAGTTATCCAATGAGTGTTTATTGAGTGAGATATTGGTTTTCGGAATGTGGTCTTCCGAATTCCTTGATCGGCGATTAGATGTCTTGGAAGCCAACAAACACTCACTTACAGCAAGATAATCAAGATCAAGAATCGTCGATGGAGTGTAAGTCTGAGATAATAGAAGAAGTCAACTGACTCTTGGAATCTCAAGAGACGGCATACGTTCCCGTGCTTCCAGGTATCTAAGAGTCTCGGCTCCCACTCCGAAAAGGGCCAACTGCACTGCAACGCTGATCTGGCATGCACTTTCACAACAATGACCTGCCAAGAGATGTTCATCGAGGCATGCAGTGAACGGAGCAAGCGGCTAGACGGGTAGTCGGGCCTGTCCGAAACAGGAACCGGAAGCAGGCGGAGATAGTTAGTTTTTGATAGAGATTCTGGAGCGAGGAAATAGAGTTTCCCCGTGGGGATTAATGGGATGAATCACGATGGCCGGAGTCGAAGCGGGATGATGCAACTGAAGCATTGGGCGTATGGGTAGTAACGCTGTGATGGGATCTTTGTGTTGGTGTTGCTTGGATATCCTGGTCGAGGTCTGGGCCCGCCAGCCTGGTTGGGCTCGATAATGGCACGTCGATGTATAAAGCAGGTGTCATCCACCGGCCTGTCCATAACACAAACTCAAAGGTATATCACCACTGTTCTATTCTATAAATGATCACTGGATGATCTCATCTTTGCGCAATCCACCGACAATTTTGATATCCACTTTGAACATCCTACGATGAACCGCCAAGGGGCAAGTGGCAGTATGGCACTGCTAAACTCCCTCTCACTACTGCTGGCACTTCAAGTCAGTTCAACATACGCTCAGGGACTTGAGGGATATGGATTGACTTCATACGATCCTGTCTGCGCCGAAGCATGTCTTCGATCCTTTACTCCTCTGATGCTACCCTGCTCAAGCATGCACGATGGACACATGGCGACTCCACCAGCATGCCGAGCCAACGACACTGCTTTCTTGACATCCGTGGCTTGGTGTATGAGCGACAATTGCCACGGCGAAAAGTTGTCCAAGATTGAAGGGTATTGGGAGGAGTGGATTACAGGGAGCAAATTCGTTCCTGCAAAGTGGTCATACTCGGAAGCTCTCATGGAGGTTGATCCTAAACCACCTCGGCATCAGCTCAACATGACAGACAAGGTTCTCAACCAGACATCGACACTCGCACCGGTTGCGTATCTTAGTCAGTGGAACTCACTCTGGGCGACGAACCATGAGATGATAATGGGAGCCCGATACGGGTATGTTACTCAAGTCTCACCCAGAGATGACAGTTACTAACTTGTTTTCAGTATCATTCTTGTTGTCATTGCCGTTGGAATACCGATCTTAATGACATGGTCCGGCTATCTACCTCTTATCCCATCAATCTACGACAAACTCAAACCATACATCCTCTATCCAAGCATGATCGGCACCTATTCCGTACGCCCACTACCATTCAAACTAGGTAATGCTCCCTCTGTTGGTCAAGGGCTATACATCGCTTTATTCCTCGCTCTTGTCGTTGTCTTTACCGCTATCGACTACGAGCTTCGTCAGCCACATGCCAGATTCATGGGTGAACGACGCGAGCTACTCGCTTATCTCGTCTACCGCACTGGAGCACTTGCATTCGCCTTACTCCCACTGGTCATCCTCTTCCCATCGAGGAATAATGTCCTCTTATGGCTGTCTAACTGGTCACGCTCCACATTCATCCTGCTTCACCGATGGATTGGACGAACTTTTGCTCTACTGGGTATTCTGCACGCTATTTTCGTCTTGGTTGGCTCTGACAAGATGGGCACTACAGATTGGAGACGCTGGGGCTCGGTCACTGTCATCTTCACTGTTATAACCTGCCTTGGAAGTGGTCTCTATGTACGAAAGGCCAACTACGAGTTTTTCTTGCTTATGCATATCCTCATTGCTGCGCTTGTCATTGTCGGATGCTGGTATCATCTCATGCTGCGATATGCTTCTATTCGTCTGCACTCTCCCGGTTACACAACTGGACACGAGATCTGGCTTTACCTTGCCGTTGCCCTTTGGGGTTTCGAGCGCCTTGTTCGAATCGTACGAGTCATCAGATTGGGTATTTTGAGATCCAAGGTCAAGGACATTGGGGCTGGTTACGTTCGAGTTGATGTACCAAGTGTTCGCTGGGGGTTGGATCCCGGAAAGCACGTCTTTGTCTACTTCCCAACGCTTGCTCCGATGCGGCCTTGGGAGAATCATCCCTTCTCTATCATTCCTACGGTTGCGCTTCAACGCCGTGGAACCTCGGCTACGCCTGGGTCTCCAACCTCACCTGGAGCATCCTCGGGATTGGAGGATATCGAGAAGTCAACAGGTCAAATTGCAGTGGTCAGGCAGTCATCAGCCTCGGCCGAGATCTCAGCTGGAGTGACGCTCTTCATCAAGAAGTCGACCGGTATCACCAAGTATCTCGAGAGCCATGACCGCTTACTCACTCTCTTGGAGGGTCCTTACCCAGGTAGCGACACTCGAGAGGTCCTACGCTGCGATAGGCTTCTTCTTATCGCTGGAGGTGTTGGTATCACTAGTCTATTCGCACTCATTCACAACCACTGGAACGTCAAGTTGGCATGGAGCGTCAAAGCAGAAGCTCGATGTCTCGTCAATGAGATCGAGCCAGCCCTCGATGCCGTGAACACTGCACAGACGGACATTAGAATCGGTTCAAGGTTCGACGTTGCTGCTCTTATTGATGAAGAGGCATCAGCAGGCTGGAAGAGAGTCGGTATCGTGGTATCGGGCCCTGGATCCTTGTGTGATGACGTTCGGGCCGTTGTTGCTGGTATTGGACGCAACTCCAAGACTGTCTTTGAACTTGAAGTGGACGCCTACTCCTGGTGATCTTGACATGATGATAGAAGGGCCAAAGGCACGTCATGATTGGGTTGTTCTTGTTTCGGCAATTTTATTTCATGTTTATGGTATCATTACAATTACGTACTAGTTATTTTACAGCTATTGCCTAAGCCAAGAGTGTTTCTTAAACGAACTTGAACGAGATCTGTGATGTCCCCAGTTGTGACTCATGAAAGCCCCGTGCCAACTGTCTGGTGCAATGCTTGTTGCGTCTGTTCTTTTTCTGCGGTTGCTTCGGCTTAGTCAATCACAGGTGCATTTTTAATATTGCCTAAACGGAACCGAAGCCGCCTATTCCTTGGCTTTCACCGTAAGGTTGCCTCCGCACGACATCGATATGCCCAATGGTCAAGCCATGCAGAATTGTATCTTACCTCCTCTTCCTGCTTCGTCTCTATCTTGATGAATCTTCCGGAGGCCTTCCGATTGATCTTCGGGGCGGCCGGCTCCGTTATCTTACAAACGGTTACAAATCCAAGTGGGATACTCCGAGCGTTGAAGGCTGTGAAAGCTCGAACCATTGTCAGCACCGAGATAAGGAGTAGGGTCACAGTCAATATGACTACTTAACACGTGCTCGAACCTTTTAGTCCCGTATCACGGTTCTTGGCTGTCCCGGGCGTGTTGCATGCAATGAGAGGTCCCAAAAGACTCTGCCGCACATGCAGGTGAGATAATGTAACATCAACCCTCTATGGCCCGGTCATTGCAACACTACTACGTGTGCCGATGATCCCACTTCGGGTTGGACCGAGAAATATGGAACCTTCTAGCCTTTCTGTGCAAAAAGAGAGGAGTATACAGCCCAGGGTTACACTGGATATCATCATAGAAGTGACGATATGTATACTTCAGGTGCTAAGCCAATAAATGTCCCAAGCTATTGGATGCCCGGGTCAGGCCAGCTACAGTGGCTTAGGGCATGTTTAATAACATAACTGACTGGTCTGAATGGAGCAGCATTACTTAAGAGCATCCGAGCGCTCTTTATTATGTCCCTCTAACTCAAATCCGGTCTTGGTAAGCTAGTCGGCAATACTCTATAAGCAGAGCTCCTTTATAATCTATAATCTTATAATAGATATAGTTTACTGGTGGTTAATTATCTAATGAATGACTTTCTTAAGATGGAGAATATCTCAAGATAATAATAAGTAGAACAACAAGCCTGCAATTAACCGTCACACAGCTCAAAACTTAACACTCTCCCAGACCGATTTACATACAAGGCTCTGCACTGAGGTCCATTCTCTTTCATTATGCCTCTCGAGGTTAATCATGGCAAGCTCCAAATGCTGGTTCAGCTGGGCCATTGCTACTAACAGGAATAAGCCTGAACTTAGTCTGCTATTTACAAAGATGATGAAGATCTGTTCACTCATGTTGCCTGTCGACTTTTCACCCAGACTACTGAGTGAGTAGTAAGCATTTGAACCTCAACCAGCTGTCTGGTCTATAGTTTGTTTAGTATTTACTGCTTCGTGATGGCGTAAGTTTATTTGAAACGGTCTAATCATCACACAGACTAGCCCATCAATGGCTGTTATACCCAAATGAGGTGTCCAACGACATTGTTAGAGACGAAACCTAAAGTATTTCTGGGCTCTGCCGGGCACGCACTAAGATCTCCCAGGCATAGAGTAAGGTCTTCTCAAGGCGGCGCTTGCTCAATTACACTTGACATCTTTGTTATGTTTTATCCTGATGACCGTCCCACTCGATTCAACCATTTTCCCAAATCAAACTCCCCCTCTTGTAGGTCCCGTGGATTACCGACGTACATGAAAAGATGGCCAAATCCTCAGCAGGTTCCTTTCCATCCATATACTGAATAAAGCATGGTTTGGCTTTGTAGCTGTTGGTCTCGTACTCCGCCAATCTCTTCGCATGAGCAACGGACTGCACATGATAGACAGCACCACTGACTTGTGCATCTTGTGGGCCGTCTTGCAGAGCGGGATATTGTCCCCAGAGTTTCTTCGAGTAGCCCACGATCTTGGCGGGTCGTAATTTGGGCTGTTCTTTCAGTCTGAGGACATCGGCTAGCATTTTCGGGTCCATCAATGTTCCGTACACGAAGTACGGCCCAGTAGGCGGCTCGAGAAGATCGGCTTGGGTTGAAGGCTTGGAAGGCCGGTAGAACCAGTCTCCTGGAGCGTTTCTCACTTTTAATGTAAAGGGAGATTCTTTCGATTTTTTCCCTGGGTGAGCAGGCGGCATCGGAGGCGCCGGTGGTGGCCGACGACGTGGATCATCAGACATTATATGCATATGACAATTAGCAGCCGAAGTGAAATACTAGCGCATCCATATGTTTAGATGGGTTTAGGCCACTGATCTCATGGTTTGTTGCCTATGAGGAGGCGAAAGGTTGGCAGTCAAACGACGAGTTGATGCCCAACGGCTTTGAATCTGTGACCACTATGATGATTAAGCAACAGTGCTATGCTACAGGGTAGTCACCAAACAACAAGGTTGTCTGCAGAGTACAGAGTGAATAAACGTCATATATTTCTTCTCTTTTTGCCAATGAATTGAATTTATCAGATTAGATTTATGGTGCAATGCCAGCCTTCCATCGCAAGCCATGGTTAACGATGAAATTGCGGGGTGAAGTTGAGCTCAAGGCGGTCAACGAACTAAAATGCCACCATTCCAAAGCGCAGCTACCTACGCTGACGCTAAACCATTTTCCGGACCGACATCACCACTCTCAAAATAGCGACCAGTCTGTGCGTGCACGCGCGACATTCGTTTATCACAACGACCGTTGCTATTGATCGTCGCTGTACAACACTTGACTTCCGCCCGGAACGGTGCGCTGAAAGTCAAAGCGGCAGAGAGACCAATTCACCAAAATGAGCTTTCCCGGGCATGAAACGGTCCAGATTGAAGCACGCGCCCCGTAAACAACAGTGCCAATTTAGAGTTTGCCGTTCCCGGTTTTTCGAGAAAAATCGTTAATTAGAGAATACAACGCTGCTACGCCGCAGAAACAAATCACCGTCAATTACTCCGTGAAAGGCTCTGCTTCATCTGAGACAGTGCAAGGTCCCCTGCATGTCAAAATGCAAGGATCGTCAGACCGTTTTGCACAACGATCAGAGTGACGAAATGAGGATTTTTCAGAGAAGAAAGAAAACGTTACTCCGGTTAACATGTCACGCCGTTGAAGTGGGCGCCAACGATTCCCGTTGAATGATAGCTCAGTCGTTAGTTCAACAGCCCTAGTCTTAATCCTTCAACAGCATCACGCCCTGTGCCCACTCACGAGGGATTTGACTGAACCCCAGATTCTTTCCTTGGGTACACGACCCCGTTCCCCGCAACCCGGTAATTCGCCTCCCCCAACCCGTTCCTTTCGCTCTCCTCCTCCACAAATCTCCCTCTCCATGACATAACCTCCCAGTGTAACAACACCATGAGCAGGCATGGCACCGTCCTCGGACGCAGTCCTCACGTTAGTATCGACTGCTATATGCGTCGCCCTCATAGTATCTAGGTGTTTGTACCGCCTCATATTCCGCTGCCACATCCACAGGACATGCCACCGACGATGGCGCATCGACGACTTCTACATGACCATCGCGGTGCTGCCGCTCATCGGGCGCGCTGTGTGTATACTTCTCTCGTTTATGCTGAATCCGGACCATACGTATGATCCTGCGACGCAGGCGGAGGCGCAGACTTGGGGGGAGAGTGTGCAGAGTATTGATGGGGATAGAGAGCTTTCGCATAAGCTGCTCATACCTGCGCGGATATTCTACGCCATGTTGTATGTCGATCGATACTGGGAGGCGAATAATGCTGATTTGGATAGTTTGTGGTGTTTGAAGCTCGGGCTGTTGGCCTTTTATTCACGCTTCATTGATGTCTTCCGCTGGGGCAAACCCGTCACGAATGCGCTTTGGTGGTTCATCATCGCGACCTTCATCGCGGTCTTTATAACAATTCTCGCCGAATGTCGCCCATTATCACTGTACGTCCCATCCACAGATTGTCCCCAGGCATTGCTAACGAGGTGATAGAATGTGGGCGCTTAGTTACGATGATACGAGTAAGCAGCGACGAAAAGTTTTCGCCACCGCATGTCAGCTAACATTTGTACCACAGAAGTCGCATGCAATCGCGCCGTCGGCAACCTGATACTAATGGCGGTTTGCAACATAATAATAAACATTGCGCTTATAATCCTTCCCTTTCCGATGCTTCGACATCTCCGGCTCGATATCAAGGAGAAACTACAGCTTGGCTTTTTGTTCAGCGTCGGCGCTGTGCTGGTAGCCATTACAATCCTCCGTCTCCCTCTCATCCTCAACGAATCCGTGTCGCAACGATCCCGATCAATGGTACTTTCCCCTCCAATTCCTGGGATTTGGCTTTTATTAACGTGTGGTAGTGGGCTTCTATTGAGATTCTCTGCGCATGCATCGTCTCCAACACACCCTTCTTCTACGCGCTTGTCAAGGACATGAAACGACAGCACGACGACCGACCCGAACGATCACCGTCAAACGCTACAAATCCAGGGGACTTTGACTTTTACGATGTACAGAGTTTACCGTCTTCAGCGGGTGTGCAGATGCCTGTGAGATCGTCACCTGATACGTCGAAATGTACGATACGGTATTTGGAGAATGTTTGAGGAGCGATGTTGGAAAGAGCTGATGGTGGGATAGTTAGTTAATGATACCCAATACGAAGAGATATGTTTATGAGGCTTTATTTGTGTAATTGCTATTGTTGTCTGATTCTCGTAGATTGAGGATCGGGCGAACGGATGCAGTGATCCGACTGGACGCCGCTCCATCAGCCTCGGGGCGATGTTGGATGTTGCGTGGTGAACCGCGTATATCTTGTTGACGAAAAAGAACACGAATATAGATCAATTACTTCCAATACAATTGGCATATAATTAGATAGACTTTAATTCAATTTAGACCAAACTCTCTCACTTCTGCCAAGATCACATCTCCGTTCAATCGGCTCCGGGTTCTTCTTGGCTCGCCGTGATCGGCAGTGAGTGAGCCCTATCCTTCAACGAGGTTTCGTATGATGCGCTTCACCCAAGAACCTGGTAGATTCATAAAGACACGCGCTGTTACGTATAATCGTCGTCTTAAACTTCTCAAAACCATAACGGCTTTCGATGATCAACCATAAAATCAGCATCGCTACAAATCCAATACAGTGGGGCTGTTGTCGCGCCAACCCCACGACCCTGTGTGACATCAGCACTCCAGCTTCAAACATCCATCTCCAAAAAATGCCCATCAAACGAATCCATCATCAAATAATGTCAAAACCACGCCAACCATGCTTGGACAGCGTGTAGCATCTTGGCTCGCCTCCCTCCCTGACGAATACCTCCCACCCGAAGCCCTCTCCAAAACCTCCAAGCGAAAGGCAACGCTGCCTAGTCCGCCGACTTCAGACTCAATGGAGAGAACAACTCCAAAGCGCCGTCGTCTTATCGATCCAGATCGAACACCGCGCGCTGCAAACCTCCACCCTCCTTCATCAACCGGTTCGTCCGCTTCGTGGTCTGAGTCCGGCGAGGGATCGCGGTCAAGTTCACCAAAGAAACAAATGCTCAGGCTGAGGCTGGAGGAAAGAGGGCTTGAATGCAGACAACTAAACGTTGACACTGCGCCTCCGGTCATCTCCAGTCTCCTTGATACAATTCAGGAAATTGGAAGTAGGATCGAGATATTACCTGCTGACAAGAAGAGTACTATTCTGGAGAGTCCACTTGTGAGGGAGCAGAATACGCGCTTGTGGAGGTTTGCGTTCAAAGAGGGTGACGATACGTTGCCGGGACGGGTTCCTCTTCCGGAAGAAATAGCTCAGATCTGTGACTTTGCGCGTCATTGTCATGATACGAACCATGAAGAGGCGGCTTGGAATATGGAGGTGCATCATCGTCTTCTCCAAGCTATCCTAAGAGAACCCGACTCTTCAACAGCCGCGCCTCTCAACTTCACTTCCTGGTAAGCTTTGCAATCTTCGGTATAACCAATCTTCCAGCTAATTGTTTTCTAGCACCACCGCCCGCCCACATCGTCGTTTCATTCCTTACTCCTCGACAGCCAAAATGGTCGACTTCTGCCTCTACCTCCATCCCACCGACTCCCCCGCCCTCCAAGCCCTCGGCCGTCAAACACCAACCCTCACCGTAAACCACACCGATTTCGCGCCGCTACAATTGTCCCCTATAGTTCTGAGCATCGAGACTAAGCGTCCTGGCAAAGAACTCGACGCCGCGCAACTCCAGATGGGAGTCTGGCACGCAGCGCAGTGGGCTTTCCTCCGCCCCGTTGTTGTCCTTACACCACAGCCATTGACAGCAGAGGAGGCAATAAAGCGGAA
>JAADJF010000170.1:0-45490 GCA_012932015.1 Fusarium acutatum | reverse complement strand
ATATATAACTTTTAATAATATCACTATGACTTAAAGGCCAATTAAAATTTAATGTCTAACATTTGTTGAACCGAAGCTTCTATGTGTCAAAGAGAAGGCATATAAGTAAGCAAGGCTAATTACATAAACGAGCCTCAGAAGAAGGGAAGGCTGAGTCACATGATAAAAGGAAGCTCAAATAGACTCAAGGCTAATTGCATCACCTAAAAGAGGGGAAGCAGTCAGACAGATTAAGCATCTCAACAAATTAAAATCACAATTACATGACCCATCGGGTTCAACAAGAATCACATTATAATTGAATGCTATTCTTTCAGTTATAGAGGGTACTATATTTAACCTTATAGTTCTTTACAGTGTGTTAGATGCTTAGCTTTAGGTTATTTTGAAGGGCCTGAAGTGTAAGAAGGATTCTAGCTTCATCTGAAGGTTGTGATATATTTAGTGGCTGAGAAGTATCTGATCAAATAGAAATGTTGTAAGTTGAGGGATTTTTAACCGGCTCGCTTGTCTGACCGGCTCGCTTATCAAACACGTTATAAGAATGTAATATAAATTAATTTATTATATTATCTATTAAATGCATTTATACTCTTGTAGCTTACTAATCGCTAAGTTAACTTTACTTAAGGATTTTAGAAAATCTTTTAATAATTAGTTTAAACTGCTATGCCTAACATAACCAAGCGCCTGCATGAGATGCCACTGCGACATGTCCTACAGAGTCTTGCTCCTTCAATTGCTAAAGAAATTGAGTGTTGAATTGTCTGAACTTAAGCCCTTCTCAAATAGAGTTTCATTGCACGTAAACGGCACTAGCGCTATCCGGTTGATGGACCCAAGTTTCCCCAACTGATAGCAGAAAAGATGGGAATTGTCGTTAGCCTTGAGTCTGGTGCTGACATTGTCCTTCCTGACACGACAGCGCCTGCACTCAGGACCCTTCCGATTATAGTTTAGCCCGCTCGAGCATCTCGCTGCGCGATTTGCATCGATCCCGCAGATCTCCGACGCTAGGTCAAAAACGGCTGGGTCAAGCCACAAGGACAATACAGGCTGCAGGGGTTGGAAATGTATTGTAGATTGGAGGTCACTACGTGCCAGTAGCTCTAATTGGAGAGACTTACAGCTAAGTGGTAAGTAGAGTACTTTAAGAGATACCTATCTCAAGACCCCCAGCAACAAAATCAGGATATCTCAAAAGGTGGGAATAACCTCTTTTCAGCCTCTTAGAAATTCAGTAGCAGGCTTTGTACAGTACGGGACCACTTTATTACATTTGCAACCCCTGCAGCCTGTATGACAGTTGAACCCTCCGTACGTTGAGCCGTAATTCATCGACACCTCCATTGTCTCTAGTCAGGCGTTAGACTCAAGTCCAGGCCCGTAGACTGTTCCTGGACCAGGACGGTGCCTAGATAGCTAGAGATAGTCAATATCGATCATAAACTTTATTAAACCCTTAACTGCCACTTTGATCAATAAACCATCCCTGGCTAATGCCCCCTTGGAAATTCAAGAACCAATCATGTTGTAGGATTTCTCAAGCCGTCTTATAGATCCCTCGAATATTACGAGTCTTCAAGCTAAGCTACATCCATTCGCCTATCTATCTACAGGACCATGCTTGATGCCATAACTTAACCAATCAATTGGGCTATCTCCGCTGACAGCATCTTCCGAGCCAGACTCACTGGGCGTCACTTGGCGTCACTCAGTGGTGGAATCTTGTGAGTTGGGGTACACCCGGGGCAGCTGAATGGGATCGACCTCCCAGACTAGTATGTCGAGGAGCAAAGGGTCATCCTGATCCACCCCGGGACAGCTGTTCCTACATGCATCTCAGCTGTACCCGACCTTAGTTCCATTTCCGTGCGTCGGATCGGATACCCATGTAACCGGTGCGGGGATCCAAGCTTTTAAACCCAGGGTATCCCGCTCAATTGATTCCCGGTTCTTTACTACCGGCTTCACTCCTTGTCAGTCAACCATTATCAACCATTCTCAACTATATATACCCAAAACCATTATGGCTCAGTACGATTCATGCCTTGGCTGCGAAACTCAGGAGCCTCTTGCAATAGAGCAGCATTCTGTTCCAAGATCTTATGAGATGAATCTCAGTAATGAAGAGGACTTTGATGAGTAAGGCAATAGCTACTCACGCATGGGGTCATGTAACTGACGTTTTCATCAGATGGTACATGGTCCCTGACAACTCCGGCTTCGTCGCACACTATGAGTATCCTCATGTACCTTCTTCCAGCGAAGATTTCACAGGTGCTCCCTACTTCACTCCCCAGTCTACACAGCCTTTCAATATGAACTTTGGGTTTTCTTCTGTCGAAGAAGGCGATTTTCTTCTCATCGATCATCCCTTCTTGGATGTCGATCCCCTCATGAGCATCCCAATGACCGTGGACGATGAGTACATCTTACGCGACTCGCATCAGTCTTTTGAGATGCCATTCGCTAGCCCATCTAGCGTGGCCTCAGCTCCTGAGAATCCATCCTGGGACTTTGTTGAGCCGGTTCCAGTTGAATCTGTCTGGGATCTCTCAGCTCTGCATCCCGACTCATGCAACATCTCAGACAGGAGAAACTCAGAGCCTCTCAATTGGTCTGGTGCATCCACTCCAAAGGTCCATTCACACGGTAAGCTTACTCTGACTTGAGACGCAACCACACATTAACCCATGCAGATGAGCACGAAGAGTCTTCAGCTCTATTGGCATTGTCTTTGATGGACAGCTTTCGCTACCCATGCCCTCAGGAATCCTGCAGCAAGACCTTCAAGCGCAAGGAGCACGCCAAGCGTCATTATATGACGTGAGTATCGATCCACAGCAAGAAAGAAGCATAGCTAACCGTTCCTAGCAAGCACAGGCCAAGGACTCGTCGACTTCAGTGCGAGTTTTGCGGCAAGGACAACTTTACGCGTCAAGACAACTTGAATGCCCACCGCCGACTACACGCTCGAAGCCCAGCAAAGAACGCCAGTGGCGTCCATTTCGTCCCTGCAGCACTTGAAATGCTGCAGAAGGTTCAAAAGCCTACCTCATATAACGGAAAGCTGGTTCGTTTCTTTTCCTAGAGTGGTCTACAAATTTGTGGACGACAGACCGGGTTACCTGGTCTGTACACGATGTTATTGCTTTTGGAGTTGGATACGGTACTACACTGTAAGGTCGTATCGGGCTAGCAGATTGGTTGTTTCATTTCTTCGGGAATAGTCACAGATTGTATAATTATTCCTATTAACAAATTCATCTGAGTCGCGCTACGTTTGCAAAGAGCCATTCCGATTTACGACAAGTGCCCCGGGAGTCACCGTTTCCAATATAATATGTTAGTGTGTAAATCTGATTGACGTTGGGGCCATCGGTGAATCAATAATTAGGCCTGCCGAATTGCAAGTGTCTGTGCTAGTCTTTGTGGCTTGAGTAAGATTCTGAAAAGTGACCGTCAATGGTGGAGGGGACCTTTCGAGCCGCCATAGATCCAGAAATCTGGAGCCAAAGTATATCGAAGAGTGGAAATCCGGGAAAGGTTTACGATCTGAACCTTGGCTTACACCGAAATCTGTCGGCGATCATCTTGCTTATCGGCAGCTAGCCGACGATGCGCTAAGATTCCCTGAAAGGAATCGATTAGCAGATGTGGCTGGACCGGCAGTCAGGCGCAATCCAATAGCCTCTTCATGGCGAGCACGTGGTGTTATGGGGTTTTAGAGCTAGCCCTCGTAGATTCAAGCCACTGACTGACTGATCGAGTTGGGACGATCGACCAATCATACGTCGGGACTGACATTGTCCGGGCAATTCAGAAATGGGTCGGGGATTTCTGTCTGCAATAAGATTCACTAGCGTTAGTATGTACAATTTGAATCATCGCACTTCCGGCCAAGGCCCAAGACTAATCGGTCACTGTGGCGTTAAGCGATCACATGTGGCATTCTATACTGTTTGATTGAGCAACGACATTTCCCCTAGCCTGTTCAGTTTCCTACCCACACATGTCGAACTTGCTGTACCATGCGAGGATATTCTTCTCTTTGTGCCAGGGCCTTGTGTATCCTATGTTTTTTTTTCCCCCTATACAAGACTTGCTTGCTGGCACTTCAACCTGTTATCTAAGTTAATACCGGATTAGCATTCTCGTCTTTGTTATCTGTGCAGCGGTCGATAAAGCAGCAGTAACCTGCAGTGTTGCTGTGGCACGCACACCAGAGGGGTCACATAAGAGAGGGTTGAATGAGCCTTGACTCTATAACAGGAGGGGGTGAGCAGAGCTCCTTATATACAAATGGAGCATCTGATCCTTTTCAGGTAAGCTAAACCGATTAGGGCTACCCTACCTTTTGACGGTTGCAATCAGATTCGCAATTCTCATCCCTCCAAGTTCTACTGCGAAACCAGGACGGCGCGCTCTCCACTATAGCCACGCTATAACACCAGTGTATCTAGCCATAGTAAGTTCTATTTATTCATTCTAGCGTATTCTGCGTAGGCTGTCCCGGCTAATGGGATGGTTTGTCGATGACTGAAGAGTGTTCAAGACCAGAGATGGAAGTCCCTCGAGCAATCAGCATGGGCATTCCAATTGGTGATGTTTCCATGTCTTAACTTGTTCTTCCCATGTATTTGACCTTGATACCACTGGCAGTGGTCCCCGCAGCCTCTTACAGCTAGATACTCCCCTTAACCATAGACACCAACTGTGGATCAAAACCCCTGAAATTGGCGATGTTTTAATGGTCATTCAAATACTCTATCAGTATAATAACGACAGCCCCAGGTGGTACCTGATCCATATCGCGAGATGGACCGCTGTGCTTTTCTCGAATCCAGCCTCGAACCCTCTTGGACCAACCTATCTACACTCCAACTCAAGTCACAGTCATTGATATTTGTCTTGGCTGCACCAAATCGGCAGTAGGCCAAGTATCTTCACCGGCTTTGGCTCAGTGAGAGTCACCACACTAGCTTATACATACTAATTCTCATCGCCATCAGCCTAGACTTTGGGAGAACCAAAGCAGCCATGGCAAATCGGGACCTAGGGGCTGTCGGTACAGTGGCCAATGCAGTGCCAGTTTGCTGGACCCTCCTCCATTTGGTCCTCTTTAACACTCTACCTGCATCGTCGGTTGCATCCGAGACAACGAGATGTACGTTATTATTTGTGGGTTTCCTCCTTTCCTTGTTCTATGTTGGGGTCGGTACTCGGCATGAGGACAATACGTGCATGACCCACGTCCACAGTACAGGATCAAGGCTGAGACAGGTCTATAATACAGGGTTATATAGGAGACACTATGCAATAGTGACTCTAGCCAAGAAAACCCATATTGAGAGTAATACAGGTGTATGAGTAGTGACAAGAAAGGGTGAGGCTAATACAAAAGTTGTATAGGAGCAAATCAATTATCTTCCAGGTTCTTACAATACAAGCAATTTTTTGGACTCGTCGTTTTGCAATCATGAGCACCAAGGGCGCAGTCTTAGGACCTACCAACATCCCTGATCTTCAATCTACCCGACTTGTGTTAGTACTGTGGTTATAACAGATACTACTCCGAACTCAGGCCTCTTACAACTATCAGGGCGACAGACACAGCTCCAGGTAGTGATTGTAGTGCCTCAGAGGCATGACTCACCCAAAATGGGTATTTGTAAGATGCCCTTCCGCTTTCCTATCCAGGACAAGCCTCTAATCATCAGTCCTCTTTTGGTCGACCCTCATCCACAAGGGATTATTTAACTTTCCAGCCCCAACCCTCCTTTTTCTGTTTAAAAACTTAAGTCAAATTCGCTAATTCATCCCTTGTTCGAGAGAGCTGAAAGCTCTCCTACAACTGTTGGGCTATGAAATCTCAAGACACTTCGTGTCACGCAAAGCCGAAGAGTTTCGGAGATCTGTTCCTGTGGCCATCAGAAATTTCGTCACAGCACAAACCTTCTCGATGTACGATCTACGGGAGACACTGCCACCAGTATTTTCGACAAGTGGCAACCCTTGTATGGCAGGGCGCCCACTTCCACATTGCTAGCACTATGTGAAGTGAGCTGTGTTGAGCTGAGTGATGCGGCATGCTTTACGCATAATTCTCCACGAGATATAAATTGCCATTCATCCAGAGTTTACCAAGTCATCCCTTACAAATTTCCAGAATCCTTCTATCATATCTTTGGCAAGCTCTGCTTGACACTACTCACTATGAAGTTCACGGCGGCAGTCGTCGCTCTCAACCTCCCCTCTCTGGGCCTGGCTTCAGTTTACAATACCTGGAAATTTAACAAGTTTCCTTCTGCTGGAATCGATGACATTACCTTCCCCATGAAAATGCAAGGAACACCCCGAGAAGAAGGTCTCTATTTTGCCCAGCAGTTTGGCTGGAAAGGGATCAATGACATTGGATACATCGGCCTCCAGCCTCGGCCTGACAAAAATGGCAAACAGGTCATTCATGCTGCCTTCTCCTCGTTCCAGAAAGGAACCACATCCACGCACAAGCACTGCACGGCGGGCGCTGACGGTGGCGCCGGACTCAGCTGTGCAATCGACATTTTCGGTGACTATTCTCACCTCTACCACCTTACCGTGAAACATATTGGCGGTACAAGGTGGAGAGGTGTCCTTACCGATACAGTTACTGGAACGTCCAATGTCATCGGCGAGTACACGCTTCCGTCTTCAGCACGAAAGATGACGAATGGACAAGACGGTTTCTTTGAGTACTATGAGTGGAATACCGATGGGATAAAACACCACAACTGCCGCTCGCAGCCCTTCGGTCAAGTCTTCATCGGCGACCCTACCACCAAGACATCAGGAGCTAGTGGTGGTAAAATTACTAAGATCTATCAAGACGGCGAATGTGTCAACAAGCTCAACTTGAAGGCCACCAGGTTTGCCCACGGTTATCAGATCCAGGCTGGTTTCAAACAGTAGGGTTGATCTTCAGTATAGCCAGGCCTTCACGCCGGCTTTCCTGTCTTTGCCAGCTTTGACGGGATACCATACAGGATCGAGGAGCTGATCGCATGCCAGGAGTCAAATCTCCTGTAGCGGCATCAGAAGGTTCCCTTAGTTTAAATTGACTTTTTGTTCTATTTGAGATATTGCTTGCTCCCGTGCCCTTTCATGAAGTGATATACTTCTCGAGGTTGCTAGTCGATGCAAAAGTCACTACACAGTGCAAGATAAACTTCAGTTCATGCAGAATCAGTACATAGGACAGTTCTCGAAAAGCCTTCTAAAGCGGTTAAGTCTGACGCTTCCTTACAAGACTGCAGGTTATGACAGTTCCAAGATCGAACAGAATAAGCCTGCTGGCGCTGATATTGTAGCTATAGCTTTATTATGTGCCTCCATTGCTGCGATAATGAAGATATCTAGTTTGCTACACGTAATAATAGCTATCCAATCGGTCGCGAACCTAAACTTCAACAAGGAGCAAGAAAAGCCATGGTGAGACTGATGTGTGTGTATTGGCAGTTACCAGAAAGGGGTTCGAGCCCCAGAAGCCAACACCAACTGCACCGAACCCAGTAGCAGTATATCTTGACTAAATTCTGCTAGCCTGTGTCATTGGATCAAAACCCCTCAGCTTGGGGAAATTGATCATGGTATGATAGTCACTCTATTCTGCTCCACCAGCATTACGACGATAGCCTCACGATGTACCTGGGCCTTGTTAAGAGACGGAATGCTACCCTTTTCTCAACTTTGGTTCCGGGCTCTCTTCAATCAGCCTATTCACGCTCTCGGAAAGTCAATGAATTTGGTCATGAAGTTTCTATCTAATTCTCTGAAAAATTAATAAACTTGAATGATTAAAGCAGTAGACTAGAGGGTTTTAAATCTAAGCTTGTAGCTCGTGTAGAACCTTTAGCTTTACAGGCTGAGCATCCGACTCCACTAAGACACTATCTGGACCTGCGTCTGCTTCTGCCATTGAACGAGAGGATTCTAGACCATGTTTCGGAGGAGGCTTATCTTCTTCATCTGCACCGCTCGACGTTCTACCCTGTCGCGCTCGTCTCTTTCGGCAAATAAACCACCATCCCAAACCTAATAACACAGCAAGACCAGCAACTCCTCCGACTACTCCACCAGCTATAGCAGCCACAGGCGTCTTTTTGCTAGAAGTAGAGGGAGAGGGAGGTTTTAGTGAAAAACGCTCCGCATCCCATTCACAGCAATCAGACCTTGTGTTCTTCAAGTCGTTGTAGCAGAATTTATTTGACCCGCATTGGTTGACTTGCATCAATATATCATCGTCTTCTATTAACTTGGTTAGTAAGTATCCACAAAATAAGGCATTGACTAACTCAGATCACAAAAGAATTGGCATTTGCTCATATCATTGCTTGAACAAGCACCTTGGTACTGGAAGTGACCCGTCCATTCGCACAAGCCATTTTCCAAGCATCACCTGGGAGGCAGCAAGTTGAGAAAGTTGTGTTACCGGAGCTGCATGGCTCATACTTGTAATCCGCCCACTCTCCGTTTGGATATTCACAACTCTGAGCTAAGTTCCAGCTGAATAGGGATAGTAATGAAAGCAAGCTATTCAGCTCCGTCGTAAGGGAGCGCTGATAGAACATATGTAACAAGCCGCTGGAGTGTGCGTGCAACAATATGGAGGGAAGATGGAGAATAAAAGCTCAAGGAAGAGGTCAGATCTAATTACTTGGGTGAACCTGACATGGTTCCTAATCCCCCAGGCCAAGAATGACATCAATATGGTCTTAGATTCAAGGCCGTGAACAACAAACATATCAACAATGCCAAGTGACGTCAACTGTCCCTCTTGGCATTTAACCTGTACGTTACGTCCAATCTATGATTCGTCGTCTGAATTAAGCAAAAGTCCCTCGCAAGGGTGAATTGTATGAATTGAGTAATCGCCGCATCAATTGTGCCCCCAAATAATATTCTGTCTTGTTTTCTCGGCGGGCGCGCCTCCGAGTGATGCTAATTGGCTTTCATGACTGTTGAAGAGATACCAGCATGCCATGGCCTATCAGTCTAGCCTTTGGAAGAACCGAAGTAGTCAAAGCAAAGTGGTACCTGGGGGCTATCCATACAGGAGCCAATGCAATCTCAGTCTTCTGGTTCCTCTTACAACCGGTCCTCTTCAGTATGCCATCTGCGTTGCCAGTTACAGCTGAGACAATGAACTATGCACCAGTAGTCTTTGTGGGGTTCTTGGCCCTATGTGGAGTTCTGGGGAAAAGGAGTATGTTAGTTCATGACCCATTTCATGCTGCAGCTAAGTGATTAGATCATGCAGGACCCAAGGCTGAAGCGGAGTTCACGATGTACTAGGGAATTAAGAGGAGACACTATGTAATTATGACTAACTGTATTTGTGAATTCTTCAGGCTATGTAGGAATGTCTATCTAGTTGACTATAATAGACCTTGGGGAGCAAAAGACGTCTCTTGAGAGGGACGTGTGTGTTCACTGTGACCAAAAAGAGGCTCGGGCCGAAATCCGGCTGATGTACGAGTTGAGCCCCAGAAGCCAAGTCACCACATGTACCAAACTCAGAGGTATTACACCCCGGCCAGGTTCTGTTTGTTTGATAGTGCTGAGCCTATAGAGCGAGTCATTGCCATGATGCCCAAATTGGCGTGGGTTAAATGTACCAATGCTCGTGTGCAATTGACCTTCCAAGCGGTCTTATAGGGCTGTGAATAGCTATTTCTTAAAGAATTGCTAAATCCACATGCAGCCTATCCAGGCTAGCTGACCAGACAATATTAACCCAAGCCATAGAGCGAAGCTTATCGACGAGGCCGTTCCATCTTAAGCCCTGTACTCTCATCAGCCGTTGAAGTTGGACTATTGACCCCTGTCTGTCTTGCCCGACTTCTGTCATGGCTCTAATGACTAGTACAAATAGTTCAACGTGTTCTAGACCCGTCCAATCAAGTCTGTGCTCCCTGTACATCCTCGATAGTCGACCTCTCAAATGGGGAGTCACCACATTAAAGGTTCTGTTACCTGCTAGAAACGTGACAGGACCTGAAAGGTATACAAGCACGGCCAGTCGAAATATCTCATAAGTAAGAAGACGAGGTGCCAAAGAGTTCTGGTAAATATCCGGGCTCTTGTATCGCGGTAAGGTCAGTGTTGTGTATACTGCAGCCTGAAGTTCTTGAAGCAACGCAGAATCCTCACTTAGTTCAAGTTCAGACCTTCCCGCAGCAAGATTGGATAGTTCGAGTAGCAGCTGCAGAAGCAACTCGGTATCTCTATGGATCCAATGTACAACATCCATGGCCTCGTCCTCAAGGTTGGGCCGTATGCACCGTACCATAGAAGAGTCGGCTTGATATAGCGTGAAATGAGGTGGTTGGTCCAGGATCATAGAACCAGTCAAGTCCATCCTGTAGATGTTAGTCGTATTATAAGGAACCTTCAAGAATGGTTTGCATACCAAATCGTTGTTACTTGCAGATATTGGGAACTGAGGGTACTTATGCCACCTCGATACTCAATCATCTTTTGCAACCCCGACATATGCGTCTTCCACCGTGCCAAATTGTTGGTAAATATCTGTTGGCAGTTAGCATAAATACTGAAGGCTGGTATATAGGACTGACATCGTAGCACGCCAGGTTCACCACTACACCAATGATGGCTTCGTGAGCCATAAGCTGAGCGCCGTCAATCTGATTTCGCAAGATTTCGATCGACGCATTGTAATGTGTCAAACTGCTGGCGCTCTCTTGGGAAGCCCATCCTCCAGTCCTCTCAGGATCTATCTCAAGGCGAGCGAGGACCAAGTGCATAGCACTATCATCAGCAAATGCGAGAGCGAAACAAAGCTCGCGCATGAGCTTACAGACTGGCGCTTCCTGCTCTACAGCTACTGCGTATTGTTAGAACTTGAGTACCTATCCGAGAGAATCGTGGAACTAACAGAAGTGGAGCACATTGCTCGTTCGGGAGGACATGGGATACCTGCCGGGCTTTTGGTAGGGGCAAAGAGATGGGATTAAATTTAGCGAATGTCGATACCTGAATGCCCATGATGTTTTTGGAGTTCCAGGGCCAGGACTAGAAGTATTGGAGCTTGCCAGTGAGCTTTCACATACGCCTCCTGCAGATCTGATAGATTTCAAGGTTATTTCTCTCTTATCCTCTGGGCGTGCGCGCCTCCGAGTGATGCCAATTGGCTTCATCACATGACTGTTGATTCTTCTCTGAGTTTGACGGTCTTTTATGTCCTGTGGTCGAGCAATGTTGACAAACATTAACTCTATTGCTGGAGGATGATTACTGACTGGGGACGTCGACATTGCAGATTTGAGATGGAGGTAGAGAGGTGAGATGCATGGGTTATTCTTGGCGAGTCCCTCGTTTTAAATCAGCCATTTTATTCAATGGTGGTCTGCGAGTACAGCCCCTGCTGTAGGATCCTGGCTGTCAGCACTAGAGCTCAAAGCAGATCCTGGTCCGCCCGCAGAGAGTGATTGGAGGCATGATCGACAAATTTCGTATCTCAGGTATAATAACAAATCAAATGCTTTGAATACGGTAAGCCTCATCAGCATGCAGCAGGTGTTTTCAACTAGATAAATTTAACAAATATGATCTCAGTTGGTCACTCCTCCACTAACAGAAATATACTGTCCCGTAATCCATCTCGCTTTCTCAGAAACCAGCAAAAGCACAGCATCAGCGACATCCACTGCAGTACCAGCCCGATCGGCAGCTCGTGTCATCTCAATAGAGGGCCGTTGGAACTCATCGGCTATGGCTGCAGGGATTGCATCAGTCAAGACGGGGCCAGGGGCGACTGCATTGACCGTGATGCCCTTGCTGCGTCCCCACTTATCTCTCTGTTAGACAAAGCATTGATATCAGAGGAAAGGCTTACCTCCTTAGCCCATGACCAAGTGAGACTGTCGAGAGCAGCCTTGGAAGCACCATATATTGGGATGAAATTGTCACCAAGCTTCGACGCGATGGAACTAATGTTGACGATACGACCGCCGGGCGCAATGACCGGCACAACGGCTTGGGCAACAAAAATTGGTCCCTTGACGTTGACGTCGAGTACTCCAGTCAATTGCTTAGGTGTGACTGCCATTGTCTCGCCAAATAGAGGCACTCCTGCATTGTTGACTACAGGTGACAAGTTAGCGTTCTGTTATGACTCGCAGTGGTTGCACGTACTAAGAATATCGATACGATCGGTGTGGAATACCCTCAAAGTCTCGTCAACCAGGTATTGAGCACCCTCGGGAGTTTCAATCGAGGCTTGGACAACGGCTGCTTTGCCGCCATCTGCTCTTATACCTTTGGCCACGACTTGGGCCCTCTCGGTCACAGAATCGCTCACGTAGTGGATAGTGACAGCTGCTCCGTGTCGTGCCAATGTTATCGCTATGGCTGCGCCGATGCCGTTTTCTCGGCCAGAGCCAGTAACTATGGCTATCTTTCCGTGAAGAGAGAGGCTGTCGGTCTCCATGCTAAGTGCTGCAGAGTTTGGTAAAAGTGAAGTGATTATCAAAAACCCAACTGTTGTCGACGACGCTTCTATTTGTATTTACACTGATGCATTTTCAAGGCTTAGTATTGCTCAGTATCTCTCAATATAATATGAGCCAAGCTATCACCTGTTTCTGATCTAGGCAAGAGGTGCCGAGACTTATTGCCTATTAAGGCCAAGTGTTTCTTACCTATCTGCAAACTAAGTAATACTTGTAGTGTCCAAATTCACTGAGCAATCGACCTAAGGATCGGAATACCTCCTTGTTCTAAAAACGATGCATACCTGACTAGACCTAGATAGGAAAAAGGTATCCTTGTCACTACAGATGATCCACCACACTGCTTACCAAAAATAATCCACTGGATACCCTGCTAGCCGTCACGTCTCAACCTCGCCGCATCAGCCGTGAATCAGAGAAAAAAAAGCCAGCAAGGTTACCAGAGTAAGACAATTTTCTCCAGAGAAAGAGTTTCAAGAATAAATAACCTAAAACCCGCTAATTCTATGCTGATCTCACTTAATTCTTGTTATTATTAGGAATGGCCGTCACCCTAGCGAATCCATCAACGCTTCTCAAGTTGTTCACTCATCAATGAAAGGGATGATCCCTTGCCGAATCCACCAAGTCCGCTGCGCCTCAAATGGATCCTCTTCCTCTAAAACGAGGTTAAATGCCTCTTCATCAGCTTCAAAGTCATCTGCTTCTCTTTGCGTCAGAGGCTTAGAGTGTCGCTTTTCATCAGCCAGCCACTTCTGTCGAAGTTTATAAACCCGACTCAAGGCCCCCTCCCGAGCCCGGCCAAGAAGTTCGTGTCCCCAGTTTGACATGACATGCACAGCGGTGACTTTCGGTATCTCCCACCATAATTCGACATCCGGTTTGTGCCGTGAAACCACGGAGTTTCGGTTTTCAACAAGCTTATCTCGGAGAGAGTTCTGGATTATATCGAAGTATTCATTTCTTTGTAGACTTTTGTGTTTTTTGAGAAGTTCTCCGTATGGTCCGATGCATGTTACCACCAAGGTATTCGAATAGTCCTTAGGCGGAAACATTTGCAGAGATGCATCAACCTCGCTGACTGGTTGGTAGCTCCAAAGATATTCTGTATCGTAGCTGTGTCGTTTCTCCCCCTTGGCGTTCGAGGTATTCCATGGGCGGATTTCGTCCATGTAGGGGTCTGTCCATTCCACCAAAAGTAGTTCCTCGAGATGCTGGAAGAGTCGCAATACAGATGAAAGATCGGAGAGCGTGTAATTACCCTCAGAAAAACTAGGATGTGAGAGATAAAGCGAGCCTGTAGAGTCGTCCAAGGCGATTCTTTTGATCTTTTGCATATCGGTAGGATGCAATTGACTGATATCCCACGCACAGCCACTTAGCACCCGATGCTTGGTACCCCAATCGTCCCCACGAGAGATAAATAGGACATCTGTATCAAAATTGAACCATGTTCGAGGACCGTGAGACCGTGTACGAAAAGCAAGCTGATAGCCTCTCTTGATCAAGTGATCTCGAGATTCACGGCATGTATGCAAGAGTGCAGGAATTGGAGCAGTGCTAAACAGTTGAACTTCCCTACATAATTCCCAAGCATAAGCAGGGTTCTCGCTCAGCCAGTCAAGAGAGATTTGAGGTGCAAGCTTTGACACGTCCCAAGGCTGATACGGCGACTTGGTGCTCGAAAAGCCATAGCGCTCAAGTGTTCGCTGTTTGGTCCGAGATGGAATTTGAGATCGCCAATTGAATGAGAAATGCGTGAGAGATTCATCTAGTCGAATGGCGTTTGGTGCCGTACGTATATGCTCCGCGAATTCATTGTATTCTTGCTCAGGAAATCGTAGGACGTGAACAAAGCGGGGGGGCGTGGCTAAGCTGTAGATCTCTTGGCGGAGTTCCAAGGGGAGTGATAAGAAGTAATGGAACTCGGTGAGCGACATCGCGTGAGCTTTATCGGCCTCTATCTATGGATTGCAATGAAGTTGGTGAGGTCTTACCGCCTCAGATGCTGCAGCGTAAGCAAGCTGACATGGTCCCCGGGAATATCATTATTCCGTGGATCTCCATTGGCCAAGATGGAATGAGGAATAACGAGTAATCAGAGCATTTATGTTGCTGCCTACTGTCTAGTACGGGAAGCTTCCCTCTGGAACTTTCTCCAGAATTCCTGATTTCTTCTGCAACTCGTCCTGTTCATGCAAATACGGCAAGAGAATATCCGCCCAGTGGTGTTTGCCCTTGTACATTGAAGCAGCCTCATCCCAGTTCTCAATAGCTTCAGCCAACCGCCCTGGAACATGAGGCTCCTGTGCAATCGTAGTGATTGGCTCAAAGTATGTGCGGACAGTGAAGAGAAGAGCTTTGGATCGAGGAAGTCGTCGGAGGGACTGTCTCTCAGAGCGGAAGTAGAGGTCGTTGATAGTCAGACCCTTGTCATTTGCCGTTTCCCAGGCTGAGAAGAGTTGTTAGGGTGTTCTGAGAAGAGATGCAGGTGAACTTACAGGCGACTTCGTTGCTGTCTTGATCACCCATTCGGTGAGACCAGTGAAGGCCATCGTCGAGTTGAATGAAGAACTACATCATCAGTAATATACTAGAAGACAGAGAACAGACTCACGTTATTTCGGATCACCGCCTTGTCTGGCTGCATCGTCTTGAAGAATCGATTCATAGACTTTTGCAACTTTGATTGGTAGTGGGGAACCTTGGCTTCAATGTGTAGAGTGTCTAGAGACATTCTGAACTTTTCGCTCAAGCGCCAGAAACCAGGAAGACACACAGCTCCGGCGTCAAGGTGGTATTGACCATCTAAAATATCAGCCGAGTCATAAGAGGTATTAGAGAACTTACCATCTTCTTCAACCATGATGATAAGATCGTCTTGGACTAGTTTGGCAGCTGTTGCCATCGCTTCCTTGGGAGTATCTAATGGTCAGCTAGGTCTTGACTCTGGGAACAATACGTACTGGCTGGGTAATTGAATTCCTCCTTGGTCAATGTATTGCGAAGGATGCCATTGCTGAGCTGAAAGATTTTGGGGTACCGAACAGTCAAATACGCAGTCAATTCCTCTAGAACCTCGAAACACGCATCTCGTGTGACGGCGTTGTCAACATATTGAACATGCGCATCAATGTTTTTCTCGAGCTCAGAAACCTTGAGATCATGATACCAAAGAAAATTGGAGTCCATCTCAATCCAATTGTTCCAGTCCATCTTTCGAATGCCCATGGTGACGTGATTGGGTCCATGGCGACAGGGTCGGTATAGCTCAGGCTTCTTTGCGTCCAGATCAAAATCAGGCAGAGGCTTTGGTGAAGGGGTCTTCCATTCAACGTCCGTTTTGGCTGTCTTGTCAGATGGGTTCCCTGATAGATCAGAAAACATACCAGCAGTTCTCCCCTTGCGCATCCATTCATATACAGCAAAGACACAGGAGCCCAGTGCCGCAAAGGCAATGAGAATAAGTTCTTGACGAAGACCCATTGATCCAAATAGTAAATACATGATTGAGTGATGAAACAAGACCAGAACGAAGTGAACTTAAATAATCGTGGCGATGATAATCGTGCCTAGAAACTTTCCAATTCTGGATTACTTCCCCGACTTACCATCAGCGTATCAAACCCGATGGAATGACAGTAAACTAAACCAATTACGGTAATTCACCACGATTCAGCTTCCCCGCCCGGATGATGTCGTCCGCTGGTCCCAAATTGCGGGGATGTATTAGGGACGATAATTATTGACTATCTCATTACTACTTATGATGTTTTACCAGTCTTGGCTGTCTTGATAACACCCTCTTTGTGGAGTGCCTCGATAATGTTGAGAATTACAAAGTCACAGCCTTTTGCTGCCATTATGTTGACTCCTACGGGAATAAGCTCGTTTTGGAGAGTTGAGTTGGAGAATTGGCCCAGGTCAAACATACCGAGTGACACTGCGTAGTCTGGGAGGCCTGCGACTGACGCGAGTCTTCCGGCGTAGACGGTCTGAGAGCCTGAGTTGTTGGAGTTTGCCTTTTCTGCCTCCAGTGATTCCTCGCAAGCTTCTTCGGACCCAAGGGTGGAGTTACAGTTTACGGTCGTGTTGAGCTGCGTAATGAGAGACTGCTGGTTGGAACTAGCTTGCAGAAGCTCTCGGATATATGGATTCGAGCCACTGGTTTGTTAGTGATGAAATGAATCGACAGGGATGACATACTCTTGAGAAACATCAGGCTTGTATGAAGGATAGCTGGCCGAAAGATAGACGTAAACAGCATTTGAGCAACTGCTGTTATCGGCCATCAAAAACTCGCTTGCGACCCATTCCTCGACTCCTTTCTTGGAAGCCAAGTCATCTTCATGCGTCGATTGTGTCATTGTCTTATTGGCGTTCATCCATCCTTCGCGAATCTCAGGCACCATGTGAGGGAATGCACCATCGTGAAGACTCTTGTACTCTTCGACGTAATCGTTACCGAACTCATTCCACTGCTCATAGGTAGTCAGGTTCAAGTAGACATTACCGACGATGCTGGAGAGAGCCACGTCGCTGAACGCCTTTGGAGTAGAGTTTTTCCAGGCCGAATCAATTGAGAAGACACTTCCATCGGTAGACAGGAGACTTGTGAGGCTGTTTAAAAACTCCCCTACTGCATTCGCCGCCTTCGGGGAGTCTCTTTCTAGGTTAAGGAGAAACCGTTCACTGCCACTGTCAAAGAGGACTTCAGACGGCAACCCAGAATACTCTCTAATCGTGCCAGCGTAGAGAGATCGGGTAAACTTGGATAAAACGGCAGGGTCCCTAGCAATGATGCCTGATGTATCCATAGCGGATGAAAGAGGAAGAGCTCCGGTAAGATTGACGGCATCTTGGGTAGGGCGATTGCCGTGCACAGCATTCTGGAGTGCAGGGCCACGAATACTGCCGCCTGTATCACTTCCCATGCTAGCATCAAGCCAGTCATAGGAAGCGACAGCTGCAGCCGAACCACCAGAGCTATCACCAGGCGAATTGTACCCATCACCTCGAGGGTTGAAGGGGAGGAGGTAGTCGATGTGCTCTGTGACGTATCCGCCCGCAAACGCAAACTCGGACATTTTGTTCTTTCCAACGACTACAGCGCCGGCTTCGATGAGTTTCTGCACACATAGAGCAGTCTTGGTCTTGACTTTGCTCATTTTATACATAGCTCTGTTGCCTCCACTTGTCTTGACTCCTTTGAGGTCGTAAAGATCTTTGACACCGAGACGAAGACCGGCCAATGGCTTGTCCTTTGTGGGGGTATAGTAGAGACGCGATGGGACGGCGATCGTGAGACCTCCTGCGGAGAGGGCGCCGGCGCGAAGGGGATGGTGGGTTCCGGAGGGGTCTTGGTATGTGGACTGTTACTGTCAGCGATGTTGAGTGCATAAGCGGGGAGCTTACTTGGATGAAGGCTTGGTTGGTGTCGACATAGAGGCGATATGCTTGGAAGACATTGCCCGTGTAGCGGTGTACAAAGTATGGACCTGCAGGCACCGACTCTTGGCCAGTGTATACAGACGAAACGTTGTACTTGGAGGAGTTGAAGGCCAGTTCTGTATCAGACTTGACGTACAAAACTGCGACCGTCAGATACGTGAAGTAGGTGAATCACATAGCATACCCTGGGTAAACTCCTTGGTCCAAACATCATCCTCCTCGTACTCCCCCAGCACAGAGGCAACACGCTCAGCATTTGCCGTCTGATTCAACCCAACAACCGTCAAAGGCGTAAACTCCTCCGCATCGACCGAAACATCCCACGAATCCAATGTCCACGCTGCAGTCGGAGGAACAAAGTACTCATGGTCACCAAGCTGTATCTGCCTCGAAACAGAAGCGGCAGACACACACGCAAGGTAGAAAATACCCACCACCAGGGTAGAAAACGACATTGTAATAACTGCTGTCCATTAATCTTACCAGCGAGCGGGAAACTCGTTATATAAACTGCTCGCCAAGACTGTACATCTTGGCTTACAGGCTTCCCATGCTCACTCCGTCCCGGTATCAGCCAATCGCGGGATTGGAATCGTTAGCCCCCAAGCTGTCGGGGCCAGAGGGGCTAAAGCTGACGATCGTGGGTGACGTGTAGCGTGGTCCTAACCCCCACAAGCCGTGCCTTGAAACCAGTTGACATTATCCCGTTTTGGCTATTCAAAATGCGTGCTTGTTTGAGATCAGCCCTATAAGCCGGCGGCTGATGGCTGGGGATAAAGATTGAATTGACTGTATAAGAAGGCTAATGCGAGCTGAGTCTGTAAGCATATCGCAACAGTCTTGATAACCAGTAATTGCATCATCAACAGGTACTTGAATTACCTATTTTAGTCTAGGATACAGTTGTAGATCCTCCTATTCTACCGACATTTACAATTGGCCGAATCTAAAAGCTTATCCACGTTAAAAGTCTCGGCAAAGTCTGACCCGAGTTTCGGATGAATTACAAACGTCGGCAGTTTCACTTGGCAGCAGATAAGAGTACAAAGGTTAAAATTCACCGGCCGATTTTAAACTTGCAAAGTTAGAGTTATTATTTTCCCGTTAGAGTTCTTGTTAGAGTTTAATAAGCGTGACATTCTTGTTGATCGTTATATCTGGCCATTATTAGGCGCCTCTGTGATACCGACGTCTCGTTTAAACGCTTCGAGCCAATCTTTGTTCTCTGCGATGGTTTGGTTGAATGGGTCGTCGCTAAATGGTTAGAAATGTGAACAGATCGAGGTTTAGTGGGTACGTACTCGTTGTAGCTGATCCATCGCGCGTAATGTTGGATCTCTTCGTCTGACGGAACACGACTCGCTGGATTATGGGGTGACATTATCGCAGATACCCACCGTCGTAATTCCTGCGTGAACCATCGCCAGTAATTATGATCATTTAGAAAAGCTGTACTTGTTTTTAGAACGAGTCCTCGAGCGGCGAGGAGATGGGGATCTGGTCGAAGTGGCGTGTTCCAAGCTTCAGTGTTTTCCGTCGTCGTGGAATGTCGCTGTCGGAATGCGGCCAGCCAATAATCGTCGTCTGCTGCTGTGTGATTGAGATTTGAATCTGAGCCGTGAATTATAACGCGCGCTTGTCGCCGGAGGTCATCGTCGGGTGGTTCAATGCCAATGACGCGTTGCAGGTCGAGATATGCCCCGAGTTCCTGTTCAAGACGCGTGTAGTCTTGAATCATCGCGTTCAAGTTCATTCCCTCTGATAATCCGATTAACTCAATTCCTGTGCGTTGTCGGAACGGGAGAAGCCAATCTCCGGGTAAGTGAATGATCTTAATGAGCCAGTTCGCGATAAAATCGGATGGTGTTGCCGAAACTTCCTCTAATCGACCGACAATTCTGCAGCATTCTTCTCGTAGTTCATCATCCCTGATACTCAGTCCCAATAGCTGCTTCGCTTGTACAAACTCTTGCAACTGCGTCTCAAAAGGACATCCTTCGAAAATGTTATTCTTTCCACTAATTTCCAATGAAGAAAGTCGACTCTCGGCGTTGGATCTCATCGGCCCGAATTGAGCTTGTTGTGAAATCGCAACATTTGAGAACACCAGGTCTCGAAGCCAAGATGGGCAGACTAGATCGACGTGAGACAGCGGTTCCGAAGCAAATAAAATTCGGCACGCTTCGAGCTGCATTTCATCGCCGGTTGGCATTCGCGCATGTTTGTAAAAGTGATTCTGCATGAAATATGCAAGCTCCAATTTGAGTAGCTCATAAGCTGTTCGGGGCGTTTCAACGAGCGCACGACTCCCTTCGAATGGAAAAGGACTATTTCGTTCAGTTTCGATAAAGTCTAGAAAGTCAGTACCTCCACCAATATGTCCATGATAAAACTCACAAGGAGGAATCGAGTTCTCAACAAGCTCAAGAATATGCGGCTCAAATCCCCAATCGCCCTTCCAGTCAGCCATAGTCTTGCCCGTCTTGAAATGATCTGCTAGATGATGCACACGATCCATCCACGTCTCCATAACGAGATTACAGAAACCGCATCGGGAGCGAATTGCAGGCGGAGGAGCCTTCCACTGTCTCATAGGCCACTCGGCAAATTTAGCATTGTGGACCAGTTTCAGATGCTGATTGAGGTGATCTTTTCTATTAAACGTGCGTTCCTGAACAGGTCGGTTCTTGCAAGCCGAGTAATTGTGTGTTTCGATGTGTGCATCATCAGGATCAACGTGGCCGCAGAAAACGCAGCGTACCTCGAGACTATCGGCTTTTTGGCCCCGGGGTCCTTCTGGACTGCAGACCCATCGCTCGAGCGGAAGATGAAGAGAATTCTCGTGTCGTGACCAATCGTGTTTCGCTCGGAAGGTCTCGGTGCAGAATGTGCATTGGAATGCTTTTCGGGGAGCTGCTAGTGATCTTCGCTCTTCCTTGTATGCACGTCTTCTGCGACGAGAACTTCCGCGACTGAAGAGTTCATTGAGACCAAGTGATGAGCGACTCGTGTGGGAATTAACTGAGCTGATTGAGCTGGATCGCGAGGTACCGACACTTCTAACCGATGGCGTTCGAGATAGTCTGGTATATGGACTCGTGGAACCTACTCTGTTAGCTTCACTCACTCACGCTTCGCCAAACTCACCTGACTGCGGTCGCACAGATGCTACAGCTCTTGCAATCGCAGTAACAGCAGCAGGTTCATCCTCAGGCGGTGAATCAACCCATCTCTGCAAAGGATCCATATCAGACGTATTCCTCACAGCCGGCGTCCCAGGTCTAGGCGGTATATCCATAGCAGGCGTATCCCCATGTCTCGGCGAAGAAGCACTCGATGGAATCTTTCCTCTTCGTCTCGCATTAGCCAACCAATTAGATATCTGCGTCTTTGTAAGCCCCGTCTCCTCCTGCAGCATCCGCCGCTCAGGTTCGCGTGGATACGGATGGTTCTGATGCGTCGCAAGCCAATTCTTCAATATCCGCACCGACTCCCTCGTGAATCTCCCGCCGACCTTTGCAGGCGGTGCTGGCGTCGCTGGTTGCGTATATCCATGTAGTGACAGGGGAGTGAAGGGATTTTGCGGCACAGGATGAGTTGGAGCAACATTGGGTATTCCATTTGATAGGTCTGGTGGAGGGGCTGAGTCGGACATGTAGGGGGTTAAATCATCGCTGATGAAGCCGTCCAATAGATCGACGTCTGTGAAGAGATTGGGGTCGTTGAAATTCATGGTGAGTAGTGAGTGAGTGTGCTGTAGGGGTCAATGCATGCACGTCACTGTAAAGGTGAAGAAGAGAGGTCTGATCCCTTCAGTAAAGGTTATCAAGTGGCGGCATTGTCTGGTGGTTTCTGATTGGTTGACAAAAGGAAAACCTTGTCATCACGCCCTATTGATGGGGCGTCATGTGAGCGGGGAACTGGGCTATCTGAGGAGGCTAATGAATTCTGGATATGTCTATGAATGTCTATTTGCTTGGTGGAATGTTTCGTGGAGTTGAGATAACATGACGGGGATTGGTCTTTGGTTGATGTAGATGTCGTCAAATTGTTTGAGGACGTCAGGGTAGGGCCTCAGGTAGTCTCTGGCCTGCCAAAGGTATTTCTCTGCCTTGGACAGATTGCCGGTATTCTGAAGCATTCGAGTGATGTATTCCTCATGTTTCTTTCGCTCGTCTTCGGTGAGGTTTTCCTGAAAATGTCAGCACGCCCTGTATATGGTCTGAAAACGTACCTTGATGTCAAACATGAGATTCATGGTTGGTTCAATGACGACTGCTTTAAAGTCGATGTCCGGATGCTCTTTTTGAAGGTCTTTGGTTTGCGCTTCAAAGTCAGAGATTGACTGCTCACGCGTCTTTTCGTACAACTGTTTTGAACTCATTTTGATGGCCTTTTTCTCTTTGTTTGATGTATTGGAGTAAAACTGAGATTTCGTGACGATTGACGTGGACCCCTCCGACACGTCAACCCTGCAGGGGAGTGTCGATCACCCTAGAAATTGCATAACGTCATGAATTGCGCTGGCGGGAGGGATGCCATGACTCAAGTAAAGAAGCAATTGAACATAACGGTTATCGAGATAGCAAACGCGGATGCTGCTGTCAAAAGTCAAGGCATTTAAGCAACGGAATTCATCTTATGACGCGGTGACTATTTACTCAAAGCCCCCAATAACAACCCCTGCAACTCTTGAAGACTCTGTCTACTCGTCTTCTGACTCGCCATGACATAAAAGACATTGCCCAAAACTCGACTATGAGCATTCCAAGTCCTAGTTCCCTCTCTCAAATGAGTCTGGAGCTTCTTGGCAGCCAAACTCTTGTATCCAACACCATCCTCATCCCTCAAACTAATCGCCAAAACACTCCCAAGAGCCCAGACACCCAAAGCCTGCTGATTATGCGAGACACTGTTAACAAACTCTCTCGACCAAACAGACCAAGCCTGAGAATCCTCCTCCCAGTCCTTCTCCGCCCATTCCCATTCTCCCCTCTTCTCCATATCCTGCATCTCCCGCACCGATTCAACAGCAACTTGACATCCAACAGCGTGAGCCGTATAACTATGTCCATGCAGCAAAGCATCGCTCTTGTCATCACTAACAAACGCATCAAAAATACTCTCTGATGCCATGGTCGTGCAGAGTGGTACAAGGCCACCCGTAAGTAGTTTAGCGTTGACTGAGATGTCGGCGTCGGTGCCGAGGAATGACGCCGCTGTAAACCGACCGAGGCGGTATAGCCCGGTAAAAACTTCGTCGAAAATTACGGGGAGTCCAGACCATGAGAGTGGGTCTTTGGGGCTGGAGCCATTGCCGAAGAGGTGAGGGGATCGACGGACGACGTCCACTAAAGCTCTTTGGAAGAGGGGATCACTGAATTGTTAGAGGAGTCAAGAAGAGGGAGAAGTGACTTACACAAAGATCATGCCTCCTGCGCCGAGAATTATCGGCTCCATCATGAGAGCGCCAAACTTGCGTCCAGAAGCTTGAAGTTTTGAGAGGACGCCCTCGATGTACCGTTCATACTTTCGGTACTGCTCGGTATTGAGCCGAGATTCGAGATCAAAAACCTCCGAGATCGATTCAAGATCCGAATCTTGTCCCAGTTCATCCCTCAGACCATCAGGGACCTGCACAACCCACTTCCCTTTGACGCACTGAATGGTAGGATAGTCAAACCAATACCCCTTACCCTCATACCATTCAATCTTTTCATTATAAACACACGGCTCCGCACAATCCATCGCACCAATCGTATCACCATGATAACTCCCCTTGAGTCCAAGAATATGAACATTATCATTCGGTCCCCAGCCATACCTCAGCCTCGCCGCCCGAAGCGCCATCTTGACAGCCACTTCACACCCGGTGCTTCCATTATCAGAGTAGAATACACGTGAAAATCGCGGATTGTCAGCGCCCTTAAGGAGCATCTCCGCCAGCGCTAATGCAGGCTCGTGGATTGCCTCGGCAAACATTACATGGCCGTACCGACCGGCTGCGTAGGCTGCTGCGAGGGTGAGGCGTGAGTTCGCGTGGCCGAGACCTTGGGACCACCATGATGCCGAGCCGTCAAAGGCGGGTTGGAGGAGATTGGTGGTGGAGGTGGAGGGGTTGAGGACTTGGAAGTAGTCGCCGTGAGCTGAGTCGATGGCGGAGATTGTATCAGCGCTGACGAGCTTTTGCTGGGTGAAGGGGTACCAGATTGATTTGCTTGCTTTGGAGCTCATTGACTCGAGGCGGGAGATTCGGTCTTTTCCTCGTTTATCGAGAGCTTCAAGGACGTGGTCGACGTTGCGGGAGGCGTAGTACTCTTTCATCTGTTCAATGTCTTCCTGTTCATTACGGAGTCGGGCTGGCGGTTCAGGGACAGTATCGACTGAGATGCTGCCCAGCTTTCCAAAGTATTCTCGGAGGTATTGATAGTTTTCATATTTCATGTCCTGGAACAGAAGAATTGACTCAATGTCATGGCCACGCATTCGCAAAGACTCATAAGCAGAGATAGTCTGTGAGATGCCACCGAGCTTTGAGTCGCCGACGAGAATAACTGGCGCACGCAATGGAGCGTAGAGGTCAGCTTGGGGCGTACCAGATGGGCCAGGTGAATGAACGCCTCCAGCAGTCTCTAGAAATAGCCATCCTGGTCCTTCAGACGCGTATCGCGACGTGGTGTCGTAGATTTTGGTGAGAACGTCTTGATCAGATGGAATTGGCTACTCTGTAAGCTTCATTCGTCAACCAATGGACTCCATACCTTGCCAGATGCCTTTGCAGCGATGTGAGGACTGCACGGAATGTCGTATTGAAACAGCGTCTCATGGTTCGTCGACGGAGCATATCGTTGAATATGACTACTTCGTTAGACAATTTCTCCCAAAATCACCCAACTTCTACTCCAATTAGCTCAATCCCCTCAGTATCCCTAGAACTTACACCATCCATCAGCTTCATCCGCAGCCCCCGTAGAAACCGGCTTAAGAAACCATGTCCTTTCACCCCGCTTGCTCGCAGCATTGCACAAAATCGTACTAAAAATGGTCTTGCCCACATCAGTATTCGCACCGTAGACCTGATGCGCTCGAAGCGATCGCCAGAGAAGAGCTGGCACGGGCGCCATTTTTTGATGATGCGTGAAATGGACGAAAGGGTTGAGGTGGAATGCCGCGGTTTATAATGGAGGGTCTAGATCGGCACGGCAAAGGACGCCGGGCGGGGCGGGGGGCTCAACATGTACTAAACCCAACAAATTCCGCGTGCTTTACCGATTGAAGTGACTTGTGAGTTTTTAACTTTGTAATAATGTCTAAATTGGAGGAGAAGTTGAAAGCGCGATTATTGGATCGTGAGAAACGGTCTCAATTGCGACGATTGACGACGTTTCCAGCTGACAATGTCGATTTTTCCTCCAATGCATACCTTTCTCTTTCTTCGGTACCGGAAATTCGAAGCGCGTATCACTCCCTCCTTGAGAATCATGCAGCGCCGCCTCCGTTGTTAGGCTCCGGAGGTTCACGGCTGTTGGACGGCAATTCAACCCTCGCAGAGAATCTGGAGCGAGGCATTGCGGCATTTCACAATGCGGATGCTGGATTATTATTTAATTCGGGTTTTGATGCGAATGTCGGCCTTGTGAGCTGTTTGCCGCAACCGGGGGATGTTGTTGTGTATGATGAGCTTATTCATGCGAGTGCTCATGATGGGATGCGATTGAGTCGCGCCGGGCGGAGAGTCTCGTTTAAGCATAATTGTGTGTCTGGGGAGGGAGGACTTAATGATGTCTTGAGTGGAATTGGGGAAGAGAAATCTGTGTTTATTCTTGTTGAGGGTGTTTACAGCATGGATGGCGATGTTGCTCCGCTCAAAGAGATTGTCGAATGCGTCAAAACTCGACTCCCAACCAATGGCTACATCATCGTCGACGAGGCACATTCTACAGGCATTTTCGGACATCAAGGACGAGGTCTCGTATGCGAATTGGGTTTGGAGAAGGAAATATTCGCACGATTGCATACCTTTGGTAAAGCAATGAGTTCTTTTGGAGGTAAGTAAAGCCAAACCGCTCATCCAACGAAGCTAATCATGCAGCTATCGTTTTATGCTCACCCACGACACGAGAATATCTCATAAATTACGCCCGAACTCTCATCTACACGACTGCAATGCCATTCTCCTGTCTCGCGAGCATTGGCATCTCTTATCAATATCTGCAGAGTGGAAGAGCTGATGAGAGGTTGAAACATCTTTGGAGTCTGGTGAGCTACACGCACAAGCTACTAGCGGAAGCATGCTCCCCGAGTCAATCGATTCGCGCGGAGGCAGCCCCGAAGTCACCAATCATACCGGTTTTCACCTCCCAGCCACGCAGTCTAGCTCAGTTCTGTCAGGAACGAGGGTTCACGGTGCGGCCTATCGTGGCGCCGACAGTACCAAAGGGCAGTGAGAGGGTGAGAATATGTGTGCATGCAGGAAACACTGTTGCGGAAGTGGAGGGCTTGGTCGAGGCGATCAAGCTTTGGGTGGAGGTTCATGAGGGGGGGTCTGCTAGACTATAGAGAATACGCGTAGAGATGGGTACTTATTGTCAGACAGCAGGTCGCCCACTTTCAGTCAGCCGAGCATCACACTTTGGACAAAATGATCTCTCTGCACCCCCCAACTATAATGTCTAGATGGTTTCGTAGCTGAGCCGTGTGGCTGAGAGCTTATCCTGTAGTTACAGCATAGAAGTTAGCCGCACCCCGCAAAGAAGGTTTGCCATTCCCCATTCGTATGTTGTGTCCGCTGTTGTGGATCCTCGACTAGTATAGACAGGAATTCTACTAGCAGTTCGAGGTGTATTCATCTTCACTGAACGCTAGATAAGCCCTCAGCTCGACAAGTTCCTGTACTCGTCATCGACGAGTAATACAATGGCTAGTGAGGCGTTTCGGCAAACCTTATGTCAGTCCATATTATCTTAGGCCCAAGACTAGTGTATCGCGAGAGGACGGGACTATATAAAGTCGACTCGTCCCCCAGTCTCGTATTCTCTAGACTATGAAATTATGGGTACTCACCATAAATGATATGAAGAGTTGCAGCTCCATCGCTTAGCGGCATGAATTAACGAATACATCAGCATTTATGTTAACTTAGACAAAATGATAACAGGAGGCGATAATCGAAAGGCTCCTTAGCCTCAAGCATCGTCTATATCTACAGCTCTCCCTGTCCATCTCGAAATACTTCAACGTACCACGGCTTCTCCGCCTCCGCCTTCTCCGTTTTTGCGCGACAGACATACCCAAACTCACGCTCAACGATACTAACCTCCCCCGAATCGACGATAAACGTTCTTGGCTTTTTATGAGTGACATTAGACCGCGACTCCCAGTACAACAATCGTTCTCCATTGACGGCAATCTCCAGTAACGGCTCTACTTCGACGACCTTTAGTTGGGACTTGATGAGTTGGCGGAGGTACGGGAAGAACCAGGTGCGGTCCCACCAGAGATATCGACGTTTCTTCGCTCCGTCTTTGTGAGCGTTGTGATGGACGACGACGGGAATGGCAGTGGAGTAGAAATCGGCATATACGGGCATGTCTCCCCAGTCCACTGGATCATGAAGGAAGTGCATGTTCAATGGGTTTGTAGAAGCTTGGATATCGTCTGGTACACCCTCTAATCTCGTCTCAATCCCGAGGGACTCTGACTTTTCAGCAATACCAGTCTCGTTATTCAGCGCAATGATCTCGCCATCTTGTTCCTCAAAAACAGT
This sequence comes from Fusarium acutatum, assembly GCA_012932015.1. Lineage (NCBI taxonomy): Eukaryota > Fungi > Ascomycota > Sordariomycetes > Hypocreales > Nectriaceae > Fusarium > Fusarium acutatum. Next base: position 17,758 of record JAADJF010000170.1, on the reverse strand, counting down.
CGGAATGAACAGATTCTGGGTATAGTCCAGTCCGACATGATACTCGAAATCGCTATGCATAACATCGAAGCTCTTATCCTTTCGAGACACGATATTCTTGCGAACCCAGCGACGCCAGATTTCTTGTTCAGCAAAGATCTCGCCGAATATTCCCTGATCGCTGTACAAGCCTTTACCATTTACCGAACCTCTCTGCATTCGCTCTTGCACGCGACGAAAGTATTTTCTCATATCGCCAACAGGACCAATCATGCCCCCGCTATTGAGATATTTCAGCCGTACATCGTGAAACACTTCAGGGTCTTTGTCGGTATTCGGTCCGTAGAGGTCTTTTCGAGCTGGGCTTTCGGGGAGTTGATCACAGTGGAGGACGGAGCCCGATGACGGGGGAGGGAAGCATTTCTTCTGGGCCGATATTATGATGGTCTGTTCCATTGGGGGTTTTCCGCGACCATTCCATTGTGATGCCAGTTGTTGATTGGCTTGGCGATTTGCTTCGTGGTATCGCTTGAGGAGGACCTCTGGTGGGAGTTGGAACCAAACGTCATACGAATCCGTCAGTACAACGATATCATTCTCCTCAAGTCTATTCTCGTCCGGAGTGTCCTGATTCGAAACACTGTCCAGATACTCAAGAGTACCCGTAATCTTCGCCAGATGAGACCCTCCCTTCCAACCCTTGGACTTATCGTACGTCTTACCCCAGTTCACAATAACCGGAGCCGGATACCCCAACGCCAACGCACTGGCGATAACTTTGCATAAATCGTGGTCTGGGTTATTGGCAGGGAGGACTATACTAAGCCGTCGATCCTTTGAAGGAAGCTTGGCAATGTCCTGCTGAGGGTACATCTCATAAGCTTGGCCGGTCGCAACCTCTCCGGCCAAGAATGCACGGCCCTAGGTACATTAGCATTGGCATTGGGGGCCGTTTTCTCAGCTTACCTTGAGGGAGGTGAGTGCTATTAGGCCGGGGAAAATTAGGAGAGCGGCGATGAGGACTGAGATTGTCTTGAGGGGAAGACGGAGGAGTCGTTTTGCAAAGAGCTGCAAGCCAGGAGTGTTCTTCTCGGGAGTGAGGGCATCTTCAACACTGCTGCTGGAATCGACCCGTTTGTATCCTTGAGGCCATACCTGGGGAAGCACACGGCGTAGAGCGTTCATGCTGGACGTTAACAAGAAAACAATAATGAAATGCTGAGTGAAAATCAGGGGAATTCCCTCATATATAAACTAATCATATTCATCTCGAACCCTGCATCGCCAGAGCAGGAACAAATCTCCGCATATCTTGGCAACTGGTACAGTGACGGTTCATACTTGGCGTCAGCACATATCAACGCACCACAGCAAACAATGGCAATAACCAGGAAATTATAAAATCGTCACCGTCCAATTATGTGCGCCTGGTGCCATGATCCTTCCTTGGCTATGCCGAACGTCCCGAACTCGCCGCTCAATGGTAGAGGCTACCCCATACGCCCACGTAGCATCCCGTCTAGCGTCTTGGTATACATCAAAAGAGCAATAGGATCTCGCTTGGAGTAAGTAAATGACGCGGTTAAACCACTCTCGCGTTTCGTCTTCCGGTGTCTTTGGGCTGGTATGCCTCGTGGTCAATCCCATGTGTACCCCATTTTCTCCACCACCGATTTCCGTAGGATAATCCTTTGCTGCGACTCCAATGATTGTTTGGTGTTTTTCGCACCTTTTTCCGCCCGTGAGTGCCTGTTTCTATAATTAGATATTATCAACAGACGGGGTCAGATACGTACATCTTCCGTTGTTTCTCTTTGTTCGAGTGGTGAATTGATTGCACTCCGCACAGTACTTGCGATCGCCCATCCAACCCCGCAATCTCATGAACAAAGGACAGGAAATGCACGCGCAATGCTTTTTGCAGTATGAAACATTGCAGAGTGGGTGATCGGATGGGTAGTTTCGACATCGGTAGCAGACTTTGCAGTGTCTGTATTCATGGCGTCTGAAGCGATGGCTTATTGGGGAGTAGACGACTTTTCCATCTCTTGCGCCATCGCAATCTGGCTGGCGGGGAATGTCGTTGTGATATGGATCATGGCATTCTGAAGGGATATCTGGTGTTGGGCCAAGTTGATCGACCCATGTGAGATTAGGTTTGCTGGGGATAAGTGGTGCGACGAGATTTCGCATGTCAGGTCCGGTTAGTGAGAGGCAGACTAAATCGTTTCTGGAGCAGAAGCTTAGGATGTCAAGTTTGAGCTCTGGGGGGAACTTGTGAAAGAGGGTGAAGGGTTCTGGAGATGCTGACATGATGTCAGATGCGGCGCGTGAGCTGTAGAGAGTCAAAACGGTTGGTATTGAGTATCTAAATGTGATGAAATGAAGAGAACCGGAGATATTTATGAGTCTCTCTTTGTGCTACATACTCCAATCTTGATTGTAGCAAGGCATCTTAGGCAGCCTTTCACAGACTCCGCAAGAGAGTCACGTGTCGTCTGTCAGCCTTGAAATGTGGGGATTCTGCCTGATTTGCCGTCATGATTTGCTGACAGGGTTTCACCTTATGTGAGCGCTTCTAGTGCAGAACATTGTCTCCAAACTGCACAATATTCAGATGGCATGCTATCTTGAAATGAACTCGACTCAGTTACAAGGGATGACGCGCAAGGCACCAGTTAGATTTAGAAATTGATAGCCTGATTCAGTTGGACAAAAGAATTACTCTTGTGAATTCCTTTATCTTATTTCGTATACTACTAACAACGATTTGTCGCTCTTTGACTTAACTTATGGATTGAAATTATCCGTAAAGAAGCAAAACATCAGTGTATTGATCAGTGTACCAAGTCTGATTACTCTTTCGAGTAAACAGATCGACATCAAACTCCGTAATAAAAACAGACCAACCCTAAACAAACCAATTCACAATACCGGCTCACCGCCATGAACACTAAGAGCCTGTTCGTCTCTAGTAAAACCCATAGAAGGGTACAATCTCATGCTCGAACAGGTCTTCCTCCTTGTATTCATAGTGAGGATCCTCTGCATTTTGATCATCAAGTTCAAAACGTCAAAACCCTCCATTCTAGTCCACGGATGACCAGGTCTCTCAATGGTTGGTCCGCCTTCCATCCCCTGCAACATTTCATCCGCCAGGAATCGGAACTTTGACAGCGTCTTATCAAACGCAAGTTCACTCTGCGCCCGTTCCAGGGAGGCAGCCTTGCCTTCCAGCGGGTTAGGCTCAAGCTTGGCCGCGAGAGAGACATCCTCAGCAGTGAATAGTCTGCTGAGCGCAGTGTTTCGGACACTGAGGATTTGAGCAGCTACATCTTGTTTCCACTGCTGCAGGAGCTGCTTTGCCATATGTTGAAAGGTCTTGAGGCCGTTTACGAGTTCGTGCTCGTTATCGAACCAGGCCTCTGGCCACTTTCGTTCGTTCTTGAACAAAGTGCAATAAGGTTCAAGAAACGTGGCCAAATTGATCCCATAGTAAGAGAACCAACGGCGGAAGACATGTTTTTCTCGTTGGACGTATTCATAAAAGCGCTGGATGTCACAAGCCATGATGCGAGTGTTGCGTTCTTGCTCGGGGGTCATGTTTGCTTCGGTTCGTGGGGCTTGGTTCGTCTGGTCCAAGTTGGAAGCCATGAGACTAGTCTGTTCGTAAGACATCTTGTTTGTGAGAGTAATAGTGCCTGTTATAGAGACGTCGTCCTGGGAAAGAGGTGTCCAGTTGTCTTTGTTGGAGGTGTAGTATGTAGTAGGTAGAGTAGGTACAGGACGAATATCTTGATACTTGACGACGGAAGGATAAGAGGTTCGTTGATTCTCCACTTCGCTCAAGTTATGCGATACCAGAAGCTTGGATGATGGATCATCTGACGTGCGTCCACGACCTTGTGGTGTGCTGTATGACTGAAGTCGAGATATGGTGTAGTGTTGAGTGTAGGCTTGAGAGCCCAGAGTGTAAAGAATGAAGAGTAAGAGTGAGGAGGGCCTGTAGATAACTAACCAAGTTGAGTGAAAGGTACAGAGGTAGAGTGTCTGGGTGATGTTTGGAGGGAAGAAACAAGTCCAGCTGAACATAGCAGACGCGCTCTATTTATAAAAGAACTGTACCCTTGGTGAGTCAGGTCAACATTATTAACTTCCTGTTCGCAGTGGCAAGTCGTTAGTAAGTTTGAGGTGGTGGCTCAGAGTCATGAGACAGAAGCTTGCAGTGTTCAACAGATCCATGACCAAGGTGGTTGTTCTGCTGATACTTTTCTCCGGTCCGTTCCGAAAGCCTATTTTCTATATGAAAGTAGAAATATCTTTAACCTTAAGTTTTACTTGAGTTTATACATGGCCCCTTGATTTGAGGGTCAACGATAGACTTTATGCTTTAAAATCGGATCAAATACCCAGCGAAATAGACTCTGCAGTTAAAGGGGACAACAAATGAACTCTCACTTATGTCAAAGCTTATAATGGATGTAGCTTCAAACGTGTCAAAAAGTTTCCAAACCTGATCCAGTCCTCTTTTCCCTGCCACCTCCGTGCACTGACGTCTATAACTTTTCGGCTCATATTACAGGTAAACTGCCTCACGCCTTTACCGTAGGTGAACTCAAGGCTCATCAAAGTTTACGCTCCTTGAGTAGAAGAGCAGTGATGAGCGTAATCCCGGAGAACACGATGGAGAGTCCTGATTCGTTAGTCAAGTCTCACCAAAGGGACAGCTACTTACCGTGACCATACTCGATTCCCTTGATATAACCTTCAATCAGGACCCTTCGAATAGGCTCAGAAGCTTCGTCGATGTAAGAGACACTCTCGGCAGCTTTTTGAATGACCTAAAAGCTTAGCAGATTTCAGAAACTCAGGTAAATGACTCACCTCGTCGATGAAATGTTGAGACGTTCCGAGGCCACTAAGGTTCTGTTGAATGTCGTGTCTGAGAAAGCCCTGAATGGCTGCACTCGTACCAGCCATGCCAACGACTGAACCCAAGGTTACAGCAAGGAAGATTCCAGAAGAAGCTGCTGCCTTATCTTTGGGATCAATGGAAGCTTGGAGGGCAATAAAGGCAGCGCTTTGAGCGATGCCCATTCCCAGGCCCCTGAAAGGTTAGTATAAGAATTCGAAAGATAGGGGCACGTACCCTGGGAAGACGTAGAGTGACTCCAGCCAGTTGTTCTGTCCGTGCCAGCGAAGTAGCATCAGAGCGTAACTTGTTATTGATGAGACGGCCGAGAAAACGATGAGTGCCTTGTATCGACCAGTTCTCTTGATGATCAGCCCTGTTGCTATGCCTCCGACTGTGTTACCGATGACTGCGGGGAATAAATGAGCACCTGCGACTGTGCTCGACACGCGCTGAGTAACCTGGAAGTAAATGGGGACGGTATACATCATCTGATCGGTTAGTCTCTGGAGTTCACGGTACTGGGGCACTCACTCCAAGCTGTGCAGCTGCTTGACCAAATGCAATAAGATAAGTCTTTGTGACATCGCCACTTCGGAGCAAGCGAAGGGGGAATATGGGTTCCTTTGCCCAGCGTGATTCGATGAGTACGAAAGCAACTGAGAGAATCACACCAGCCGCAGCCAAAATTGGTACGAGGGGATGACTCCAAGGGATCTTCTGGCCGCCAATCTCAAGGGGAACCATGAAAGCGAGAACAGAACCGCCCAATAAAAGAGCCCCAAGTGCGTCGATCCTCTTGATGCGTTCCAGTGTCGCGCCCTCAGTTTGAGTCGTAGAAGGGAGAAGTATAGCGGCGATGATCATGGATACAGCGAATATTGGCGATTGTCCCAGAAATGACCTACTATGTCAGTATGAGCTGTTGAAAAGGAGATAGACTCACCATCTCCAGCCGATTGTATCAGCGAGAAAGCCTCCAAGCGGACCACCAATACTACGACCGACGGTGGCAATGACGTTCATGTAGCTTTGCCAGGAGGCGACTTCTCGAAGAGGTGCGAGTTCTAATGGTCAGCTTGGATTGCACGATCAAGGTGAGTCGTACCAGTTATGATGACTGATGCCATTGTAGTCATTCCTGCACCTCCGGAGCCAGAGATGACGCGACCTAGGATGACTTGCCACAGTGTCTGACCGGTGCCTCTGAAGTTTGTTAGTCAAGGCGATGCGTATGGACATACACTTACACGAGGGCACTGCAACTGTTAGCTTGGCTTCTACAGATCCATGCTTCGAAACCCAGTCCGAGGGATTAACTCACCATCCAACTGCAAAGAGTCCATAGCAGAAGATCAATATCGTCTTTCGTCCAAAGATGTCGCTCAATTTCCCGTACTACTCAATTAGCTCAATTCATCCCTAATTTCGTCTCACATACAATCGTCTGCGATGCTGCACTAGCCAACATGAAGCTTATAAATAACCAACTCGAATCCTGAAGCTTGCCAAACTCGGATGCAATTACCGGATGAGTTGCCAGTACCAAAGAGCCATCGGCATTGGAAGTAAAGATGCCTGAACAATTAGCTTCGTTCTCTAGTCCTGGATAACTTACCAATCAGCAACGCGACAACTACTCTTGCGATAAACGCATGGCTATACGTTTTCGGCTCCTCGGGGCTGCTCCTCTCGACATCCGAGACCTCGGGAGGTATCTCCGGTATCAAAGGAGTCGTCTCTGTCGCGTTAATTCTGGTCATTCTGACGCGCTTCTCTGAAGGATTGATAGTGAAAGATTTACTTTTGATTTTCATCAAATCTTCGATATCGTTGTTATCGTAGACGTGATTTCGGATCAAAGCACACCATCGCTGATCCACTCCGCGGAATTGGATGCACTAACTGGGTGAGGCATATAGACACGGGAAGTGGGCAGAGACATATAAAAGGCATAACCCATACTCTCTCACCATTAAACAGAAACAGTTCTCGTATTTGCTTGCTTCAATTCAAGTCGATGAGACAACCCCACCGGTTCACGCCGCATCTCCGCATCGACCGCACGGACTGAGGAGGACGAGGCTCCTTTGGGACTGATCTCATGAACCCTGCCAGCAGATCTACCGTCTGTTCCTATTTGTCTTGTACCCGGTCAACACTAGCTATTCTATGTGTCAAGACCAACAGCTGGTCTCACTATCCCCAATTTGCATATCATGAACTTTGACTCTCCCACTTTGACTGGGCCAATCCTGACTCATCAATTAAGACTAAAATGTGGATCCGCCCTTTCTGGACATGTCCGAGACTTCGCCGTAAACTCATCGTAACCCCATGACCTTCCAAATTCCATCAACACCAACATGGCAGACCAAACAAGTGATCTCTTCATCGACTTTGCAGACTTTCAACATGCTGCAGAGCCTGAAACTATCTCCCCTGGCATTCTGCAGACATCGACAGCTCCCCCAAAAATCGGTAATCGCTTTTCATCAGAGTCTGTCAAGATTCTGAGGAATTGGTTCGCCGCGCATGAGAGGCATCCGTATCCCACCATTCAAGATGTCCAGGATCTTCAAGAGCAGACGAGTTTGAATAGACAGCAGGTCACGAATTGGTTCGCGAATGCGAGGAGAAGAGCAAAGGTTCATTCGTCGCGGCCGACATCGCCAATGTTTCGGAATGATGATTCGGGGAATTCTTCGGGGCACCACACGCCGATTGATACACCGCGGCGACGGGCGACTCCTGCGCCGTTTGAGCATATGAATCCGCTGCAGCGATGGGCGAATTCACCGCCGGAACATGAGGCTGCGACTGTTGATGATATCTCACGAGCTGTTGCTGCGTTCTCAACGCGACAGGGAAGATCACGAAGTCATGGGTCGTCAATCAGCAGTAGAGGGACTTCAGTGTCTAGTCATGATTCTGGGTCATACAGTTCTGCTCATTCAAAGCAATCATCGACGTCATTTGACATTTTTAAACGGCACAGCCGGAGGAGGCGTACAAAGATGAGAAAAGAAGTGAGGACGAATCTCCTCCAGGCGCAGAATACATATCAGTGTACTTTCTGTACAGAAACGTTCAAGACGAAATACGATTGGCAGCGTCATGAAAAGTCTCTTCATTTATCGCTTGAGAATTGGGTTTGTTCACCAAATGGACCGACAGCAATACATCCAGAAGAGGGGCTTCTTTGTGTCTTTTGTGGCGTCAAGAATCCCGACAAGACGCATCTCGATGGACATAACCAGAGTGCATGTATCGAGCGACCAATCGAAGAACGTACATATCATCGAAAAGACCATTTACAGCAGCATTTGCGACTAGTCCACATGTCCAAGTTTCTCAAATGGCCGATGGATGATTGGAAAGTCATGACGCAAGAGGTCAAATCAAGATGTGGATTCTGTGGTATCAATCTCACGACTTGGGCTAGTCGGGTTGACCATTTGGCAGACCATTTCAAAGCTGGGAGTACGATGGAGCATTGGAAGGGCGATTGGGGGTTTGAGGGGAAGGTCATTGAGAGGATTGACAACGCCATGCCTCCTTGTAGGTGCACGAGTCAGATTAACGAGTTCTTGCTAACACTGACAGACCTCATCCACTATGAACGAAACTCTCCTCTTCCATTCGCAGCTACAAGAGGTCCAGCAGATACACCCACGAGTGCATACGAACTCATCAAGCTCGAACTAGAGTACTACATGCGGAATCGTCATCAGTTCATAATGCCACCAGATCCCGAGCTTCACTTTGAAGCATGTTCCGTGATCCTCGGCGCAGAAATATCCTCCCCCAACCAAGCGTCGTTATCCCCGTCATGGCTATGGGACTTGTTCATGTCAGCTACTGATATCGCCAACCAAGCTAAACTTCGACCAACGAAACAGTTAGCAGAGGGGCGGTTGAGTCAGTTGAAGATTAACGGAAAGGGAAATATATTCGAGAATTGCGAGCTGGAGGCGGCGCTGCAGCAGTACATGACTGCTCATACATCCATGGGGCATTTTCCAACGGATTCTGAACTGCAGCAGGAGGCGTGTAATGTTTTGAATCGGACAGAGACGGCATCGTCGCATCCGTCCAGGAGGTTCTTGGACTTTTTGATGAGGCTTGTTTGGAGTTCGACAGTGTGGCTGGAGCCGTTTCGCCAGAGGGCTGAGACTCTTGTGGCGTTGGCCAATGAGTCTGTTAATGATTCCTACTTTCTATGGGGTCAGACAGATACAGCTGTGCCGTTGGATGCATCGATGGAGCTGGATATGTTGCAGCCTTGGGTTGAGAATCGATCTCTGTCTCCTGAAGGTGTACCGGAAATACCAGCGATTTCAATGCACAGCACGCCAGAATCAAGAGCATTGATACGGGATAAAGTGCGAACACAAACACCATTCTTTATCAACGACAACAACAGCTATCGTCGATTAAAACGCGAACTCTCACGGTTCGTCATGACAACAATGTCACCCAACAATCCCAACCGACATATTCCCAGCGACGACGAACTAAAGTATCAGGCACGGTGGATTCTATACGATGAGTACGTTCGCCAAAAAAAGTAAAGTTCATTTACTAACAGAATAGCGACGATCCTTGGAACCAAACCCCCGTTGACAACGCAGAGTGGCTACAAGAGTTTAAGCGAGACGTTGGACTTCCTACTTAGAAACAGGACAAGCACCCATATCTCGAGCAACAGGCTCGCTCTCTATAGAAATGTCAAAGTCGAAAATATCCATCGGTATGCCGAGAGTTGTGCACGCGTTGGGAATGTCGACTATTCCTGCGATGGCGCCGCGGATAGGTGCGCAGGAGAGTAAAAGATAGATTTGTTCTCCCGAGTAGCCTGCATCGTCAGTGGAGTTTTAACAGCAATGGGATGTGACTTACCGAATTGTTTGAGGTATTCGATTGCGCGGAGACATGATTGTCTGTAAGCTATGGTTGCATCCATGAAATGCTGCTTTCCATTCTCGTCGACGGAGAAGCCTTCGAAGATTAGGTAACGTGAGGGACTAAAGGTAGGGCCCATGTCGCCTGGTCTGTAAACTGGGCTCTTGAGGCCTCGTGACTTCATGCCCCCTTTGATGAGGTCAAACTTGATCGTGATGATACCAGCCTAAAATTGTCAGAACAGTACTTCAACGTCAAGTGTCGGGACTCACCATTTCGATAGCACCGCAGAAACTAATCTCGCCATCACCCTGACTAAAATGAAGATCTCCAACAGAAAACTTTGCTCCCTCAACATGAACAGGAAGATACGTCGTAGATCCACGGGAAATATTGTTAATGTCACAATTTCCTCCATGTTCAGGTCGTCCAGGTATAGTCCTCGCTCCCTCCCTCGCAATCTTTGCCAAAACATCACCTGTAGCTTTTCCGCCGTGTGCATTAATCTCATTCGGCGGTTGAGCTACAATCTTGGTAGAATCAGCCATTGACGAAACGAGCTCTGCCTCTCGACGGTTCCACTCTGCGAGGATCTCGGCAGATGGGGCACAGCCTAGGATTCCGGGGTGGATTAGCCCGGGGAAGCGAACGCCGGGAATATGACGGCTTGAACAGTACACGCCGTCAAAGTCCCAGATTGCTTTTGCGGCGGTGGGGTAGTGCTCATCGAGAAAACCTCCGCCGTTTTCTTTGGCAAAGATTCCGGTGAAGCCCCAGGGTGAATGGTCAAAGGGTTGGACGTCGGTTATGTTGACGACGAGGAGATCTCCAGGTTGACTGCCTTTGATGTCGAATGGGCCGGTAAGATAGTGGATTTTTGTCAGGTCAACATCGCGAACATCGTCTGCGCTGTCATTGTTGCCGATTTGACCGCCTGTCCAGTCGAGACACTCTATCTTGACTGTCTCACCAGGTTCAACGGTTGCAATACTGGGAACTACAAAATTAGCGATCTGTCAACCGGGTCAATTGGAGGGCATACCATCTGGATGCCATCTGTTGTGGAGATGGGGTTGCTCCGAGGCAGGTTTGTCAAAGGACACGGATTGAGCTGTACGGATCTTGCCAGGCATTGTATTGATGAGATTTAAACTTTGAGGACTGTTTTCAATTGTCTCAATTGTATCTTCTTATAATAGTGATAGTGTAGCAACGATAGATAAGAGACTATCTCGCCGCACGCCTCCGCATCTCCGCACGAGATAAGAATGATAAGCTCGTCTTGTGACATTCCTGATAAAGCAGGTGGCTGCATTGTCACCCAAGGGCGAAACCCCGCGATTAGGATGACGCTGGTACAGTCTGGACACTGTACACTCCAGCCCGTATCGAGATTGGGTATATGAGATGGGGGTGTCCTCGGCAGATGAGGGTGTCCAGCAGCAACCATGGAAGTCAAGACTTTTTCGCTCGGAGACTTTGAGCTTCAGAATGGCAATGTTTTACCAAATGCGGTGATTGCATACAAGACTTTTGGGGAGGCTGGACGCCCTGCTGTTCTTTATCCGAGTTGGTTCTCAGGTGCGATATCCGATAATGAGTGGCTTGTTGGGAAGGACAAGACTCTTGATCCGGAGAGGTACTTCATTATTATAACGGCGCTTTTTGGGAATGGACAGTCTACGAGTCCGTCAAACTCGGATATCAGTCCGTTTCCTGATGTTTCTTTCTACGACAATGTCAAGGCCCAGCATCAATTGATGGGACATCTTGGGGTGAAGCATCTACGGGCTGTTTTGGGTTGGTCGATGGGTGCGGCGCAGACGTTTCAATGGGCTACGCAATACCCTGACTTTATGGACATTTGCGTTCCCTTCTGCGGATCAGCCAAGACATCTCTTCACAACCAAGTCTTTCTCGAAGGTGTCAAGTCAGCGCTCTTAGCTGCCAGGGGATGCACGTCTGCAGGAAGTATCCAAGGCCGCGTCGAAACTACAGACAGAAAGTGGACCGAGAAGGAGAAAGAAGTCGGTTTGAAAGCTTTTGGAAGAGGATACGCAGGCTGGGGTTTCTCGCAAGCATTCTACCGGCATGAATTGTTCAAGAAGCATTACGGTGCAGCGGATCTTGAAGAGTTTATGAAGAATTTCTGGGAGAAGTGGGCGCTTAGCAAAGACCCTGAGAATCTGCTCGTTATGCTTCACACGTGGCAGGCGGGAGATGTGAGTAAGCAGCAGCCGTATGATGGGGATTTTGAGAAGGCGATGAAGGGGATCAAGGCGAGGATCTTGGTTCTTCCTAGCAAGACGGATCTCTACTTTCCGTGAGTAACCCGTGGTGTTTTAAATGGTGTTCATTGCTAACTGTTTAGGCCTGAGGACTCAGAGTATGAGGTCAAGTGTATGGGAGATAATGCGAGTCTGGATGTTTATCCATCTATTTGGGGACATTGGGCTGGTGGACCGCCTGGTAATATGGAGGATGTGAAATGGTTGGATGAGAGGCTGAGAAAGGTCTTTGATGAGGCTCCTCGTAGAGATGTCAGTTGAGCGTGCAGCATTCAGTTACAGTTTTATTGTTTTTCACTCAGTCAGCTTCATTGTAATTGCACTATAGCCCAGGGTTTGTTTCCTTTCAAAATTTCTCCATCATTGCGTACATGTTGCGTAGATGAAGATGGCTATAGATTGAGAAATCATCCCAGTGCGCGTATATTCGGTCCGCTCCTTGGGTTGAAGGGAGACCGACCACAAGATCCCTCGTAATGGAGGGATGCAATCAACACCTTCTTTCCTTCCTTGATATCTCGGCCCCCGACGTCAACAAGCCTCCGAATCGGCATCCCTCATTTCCCATACAAGATAACACTCCAATTGGCCAATAAACACAATCTCGAAATCGCTTATATCTATATGTCAAACTAAGGCGCACCCTGATAGCCCTCGACACTGTACAGAATGTTATCAATGAAACGTCAATTACTCGTCTATCTCCCGTGTTACCCCAGCTTGTCAGATTAAGGCGTTGACTAGCTTGTCAATCTAGGGCGGATGTCACGACAAGGCGGTTCTCCACTCCTCCACCACAATGATTGCCGAGATTTTGGGACAAACTATTTCTTGATCATATGAACATGTTATACCGATCTCGTGATCTCTTGGAATTCCTTCATGGACTTTTTGGGGTTGTTATTGTGTAAGAGATAACCAAATTGCGGTGAACCACGCTGTACGAGTCGTGAATACTCTTGGTCAAAGGGTTCTAGAAGGGATCTAGATATCGCGGGGTATGTGGATTCAACACGGACCCAACTCCGGGCGTACCGTTAGTTCGGAATCCCCACGATACCATTATCAATACTATCTCTTAGATTGGCAGCTATCAAGCCATCAGACTAAAACCGGTCAGGGTATCATCGGTTGCTTGTCATTGTTCACAAAGGGCGAAGGCCGGAAAGTCTTCCGGCCACGATAGTAATTCCGGCCTCAATGTATATAGACGCGGTGTCTGCCAGGCTTCACTCAAATCAATCATCAATTCAAGGCAAATCATCACAAAATGTCTGCTGCAAACACCCTCTTCCCATACCTCCGAAAGGATCCCTCTGAACTACCAGAGGGTGAGGATCCTTTCACCATCACAACTCGCACAGGATATCTTCCCTTCTCACTTCCTTTGAAGAAACTTCCTTCTCAATTCGATCCTGTTTCAAACCTTCTTAATGACATTCCTATTCTCAAGGAAGATGGTACCCCAGGATTGCTGGCGACTTTTGATCTTGGACCTCTCATCGACAGTGGAGCTCTCCCTGATTTGACTTCTGAGATTGATAATCTCGTTGTCCCTGGGACGGACAAGAGAGATATGGCTGCTATTACTGCCGCCTTCAGAGATTACAGCTTTATTGCTTCTTCTTATCTCCTTGAGCCTTGCTGGGAGACTTATAGCAAGAGTGATGACGGCGGTTATGGACTTGGACGTCAGACACTTCCCAAGTGCATTGCTGGACCTCTTGTCAAGTGTGCCGAGATGTAAGTCCACCACTCAATCCAATTGACCTCGCTGACCAGAACCTAGTCTTGACATCCCCGCTTTCATGTCATATGCCGCTTCTTATGCCCTCTACAACTACTGGCTCGTTCATCCCGAGCAAGGGCACGATGACTACGACAACATCCGTCTCATCCGCGCTTTCGAAAAGGGTCTCGACCCGAAGTCGTCCGAGGCCGGCTTCATCCTCACTCACATTCACATGGTCGCTCAAACCGGCGGCCTAATTGAAGGCGCTGTTGATCTACTGGCCGCTGTTGAGAAAGACAACAGCACTGCCAAGATTGCAGAGGCCAAGGCCAGTTTGGAACTCATCCTTAATGCCATGCAGATCATCGAGACAAACATGGAGGGCATGTGGAGTCAGTCCCTGCCCAAGGATTATATGACCTACCGAACCTTTATCTACGGCATCACCAAGCAGTCCATGTTCCCTGATGGTGTTGTTTACGAGGGTCAATACGACGACAAGCCTCAATTCTTCCGTGGAGAGTCTGGCGCCAACGATGCCATCATTCCTCTGCTGGATCACATCTGCGAGATCCCCATGCCCAAGAACCCATTGACAGACATCCTCATCGAGTTCAGAGAGTATCGGCCCAAGCCTCACCGCGCATTCCTCAAGTATGTCCGCGAAACAGCTTCCGAAGTCGGTGTTCGTGATTTCCTCACCAAATCCGGCGATCACGGTCTTGCAGTTCTGTATCTTCGCGTCCTCGATCACATTCGAAGCTTCCGATGGCGACACTGGATGTTCACCCGCGAGTACATCATCAAGCATACTCTCCACCCTACAGCTACAGGTGGCAGTCCGATTATTACTTGGCTTCCTAACCAGCTCACTGCTGTTATGGATCTGATGGAGGAGGTTGCAAAGGGATCTGGTCTCTGGGCTGTTTTGGAGGAGGGGGTTTGGAGTGGTGGGGGATCTCTGACTCATGAGGATTATATCTTGGTCAAGAAGATTATGGATAATGTTGTTACCAAGAAGGCTCAGTTGAAGAAGGAGGTTGACAAGTATTGCCAGGATCGGGGCGTTTAAATAGCATAATTAATGTTTTTTGCTTCAATCGTGTGCTGATCCCCTTGTGAATTGCAGTCAGATTATCGCCTCATCAGATGATTGTTCTTGTGACGAACTATTGACTTAAAGACATGATACTCTTGAAAAGCCAGATGGCTGTATCATCAGTCAATTCTGAGCCTGGGCGACGGAGTCTAGATGACGCCAAGACTCGGGCATCAAGGATCTTTCGCCGAGACTTATCTTATCGTCCCATTGACCAATCGAACGATTACATTTGCGCACCAATCACAATTCGTCGCAAATTTACAGTCCTTTGTCAAGTGACGTAAACGTCTGACGCTCAGGAAAAATTGATCATCACGACGATCCAATTCCGGCAACTCCGCGGTCCGATTAACTGAGTCATAATATTGTACTATTCATAATGTACTATCGCTAAAAAAAAATATCCATCATCGCTTAAGCAATTGGTTCACAAGTAAAGACACCTCGGACTTCGCCGTGACGGAACTTGAGGATCTGGAAATGTTAGCGAGGTTCAATTGGACAGTGACTGGGGAGTAACTTACAATGTCGTCAATAGAAGCATATGTTCCACCAACGAGAACAATCATGCCGATAATGAAAATGAGTCCATTGGCAATGGAAAGAAGAAGGTTCTCCTTTGAGTGCCAAGGTCCCTTTCGGATGAGCATGAACCACATAATAGAGGGAAAGTAAAATGTGAAGCCCGAAATGAACAGGGACGAAGAAATGGACAAGAGATCATTGAAGAAGGGAATGGCCTCGGCAATGATGAAAGCCACAACAGTGATGACAGTGACAAGGGTCAACCAAGTGATCCAGCCCATCTTGGTGTTGATGTATCGGATGATTGAGTTCTTGAACATACGTCCGTGGATATAACGAGCGACGACTGTGGTGTTGATAGATCCAGAGATGAAGATGACGGGAAGAGCGACACCAAAGGCGATCTTGGAGATGGTAGAACCAGCAGACAGAAGAGCAGGCGACTTGACCTCTGAACCGACAAAGGCATAAATGAGAGCGCCAGTAAGTGTATAGATACCAATCTCAATCAGACCAAGAGCCCAGATTGACTTGACATAGTCACGAGGAGTATGCATCTCATCCATGAAGCTGAACTGGCAGACAGCAAAGGAGTAGGCAAAGACAATGTTGGTGATGGCGATGAAGGCGTCGGTGAAGCTGAGGTTGTCCTTGGGCCAAGCAGACCAGTCGACAGAAGACATGCCGCCTACCGAGTCACCGGCCTGGACACCAGTTGCGATGATTGTGATGGCGACAGCGATGGAAATAGAGACAAAGTCGATGTAACCAAGGATAGCAACCTCTGCGAATGAGGGAGGAATGGCGACGATGAGGAGGATGATGGCAGAGACGACACCAAAGACGACAGAGCATGCTCCGTTGTTGGTGAGGTTGAGGAAGGCGATTGTTCCAGTGAGACAGTGAGATCCGACGAGGAAGATGAGCTGAAGAGCAAACATGACGCCAACCAGCTATTCAAGTTAGTATATATCAATTGGGCTGGGCATCAGTGAAGAAATTGACTAACCTCGTATCCAAACTTGCCAAACATGAGTCTACCAGCATCGGCATAATGAGAAACCTCAGGGAACGCGAGCTTGACCTGTCCAACGACGTGCGATGTGTAGATGGCGACGAAACCAAGACCGACAGTGAGAATGACACCAGCGACCATGCCGAGGGTGGCAAAGGCAGAGGGGAGAGATAGACAGCCGAGAGCAATGGCCTCGACGATCAAGACAACTGTCAATCGCTTCCAGCCAAGACGGTGGAAGTGTGCGTTGCCCTCGGCGGCTTTTTGCTTCTCCATGTCGTTGATCTCGGCGACTTCGCCGGTTCGTGTGTCAAACATGTCTGGTACTGATTCTCGACGGCTCTTTTTTGAGTCTGTTGGAGCCGTTTGGGCTGCGTTGATTTGATCCATTGCGTGTGTGTGTATGTATGAGTGTAAGTGATGTAAGTATATGTATAAGTGTATGAGTGTATGTAGGATAAGTATAAGTATAAGTGTAGTTGATGTCTAGTGTCAGATGAGTATAGAGAGTATGAGGAGAGAACAGGACAAACAAAGAGGGAACACACGTCTATTATAAAGACAGATAAGCAGAGACCGAGAATGAGGCCGATCTTTGTAGTTTACCAGTGGGTCGAGATAGTCCCACCATTCTTCGGAGGCGACCTACGAATCTGAACCATAAAACCCACGAACCCTGTTTCTCTTACATGTCGAATTCCCTCACCAGAAACCTAATACCCCAGACCCCAGACTCCCTCTCGTCTCTCCAAAAAAAACGCTCTTCACGGTGCCGAAACTCCGTGTCATGAGGCTCGAGCTCGTGTGCAGTGTCGCGCCTACAGTGGATCACCAAAACCTTTCGATTACCTAAAGTGGATCGCAACAGAGCCTCTTGCTTGGCTGCAGCCATGTTTGCATTAGTCAATAAAACTCTCCGTCAGTCTACGTATTACCAAATTTTCATCATCACAGACCCAGGTTTTGTCCCCAGAGATTTACTCCGCAAAGGGGAGAGATTAAGTTGAGGAGAGAATGGATTTGTTACGTACGAGAATTGTTGAGAATGCGGAGCAATCGGTAGACGATGAAAGCAACACGTTCGGGAGTCGTGGCGGGAATAGACACGGGCTTGTGATCGGCATTTCTCTGCCAGGTCGGATCCGTGGCTGTTTATCGCACGAGCGTCATACAGATCGCATCCGAAGAGTTTGCAAAAATGGCTTGGCTTGGCTGCCCGAAGTGAACGGGAAAAAATCTGCCGCCCGTCGAAATGTTCTCGAAGGTGTACTAGTCAGGGGTGGCGATTGGGGGTATGGGG